>JBBPNP010000139.1:0-62022 GCA_038090955.1 Xerocomellus intermedius
GCAGTTGAAAAGTGAGCCTGGTAGTCGCTACTTATAATGAACGTGTATCAACGTATCAGCCCTTAGATTGTAGCTCCGAAGATTTAACGGGTCTAAAATAATCAACCGATATCGTGTTAATTTTAAATATAGAATAATAAATTTCTATCCTTAAAATCTAGGTAGTAGAACATTCAGATAATTCATATAAAATATTCCTCTAGGAAAGGAATACAAACCTAAAATTGACAGTGAATGCTCAAATTCCGTCTCGCTCATATCCATGAATTGAGGCGTGCCGCAGAGGAGGAAGGAGTGCTGGAACAATCCCAATGGCGGCAGGTCGAGACCGTCGATGCCTTTTTCAATCGCGAACTGTTCGCAAGGGCGAAAGTAAAGGTACAAGGTTATCAGCAAGCCCTGCCTTCCGAAGCATCTCATTATCGAGTATATGAGTCTGCAGAAGCGATACAGGTATGATCCACCTGCTCTGGAAGCGAACACATGACTAAACGGTGTGTAGAAGTACAAATTGGCACCAGACGTTGTCGGGTGTATCGCATCCGATGCTGGTGCCCTACATCCATACAACTTTGTGACGAGTATCCTGTCAAAACTGTTAACACGGTACTCTGACAAGTAGGCGGTTCAGAACTTAGCTTGGCGGGGCTGAATCCCGGCATGACCATAGCTTCTTCCTGTGCACCAATACCCCGTGCACCTCGATTACGGGGCCTTCGACGTCGGACCCACTATACACCGTCGTCACACCAAAGGGATCCGTGAAGACACCTCATGTGGTCCATGCAACGAATGGTTGGTCGTCGCATCTGTTGACAGCTATGCGGGGCAAGATCATTCCCTTCCGCGGGAACATGACTGCACAGCGCCCAGGACAATCCATGCCCGCCGAGATGCTTCAAAGGTCGTTCATCTTCTATGAAATACCTGTTAGCTATGATTACCTCACGCAGCTGCCAAACGGCGAACACGAATTGATGCTCGGAGGAGCATTCACACAAGAGGGTCACGAAGGATATGAAGCAGTTGCGAGCGCGGACGATAGCACGTACAGTAAGCGCATCAGCGCACATCTTGGAGGTATCCTTCCAAGATACTTTGGCGAGGCCAGCTGGGGACGGGAAGGACGGCCGCCTGAGGGAGACACGAGCGTTGAGTGGTCCAAGGGACGGGTGAAGGCGGCCTGGAGTGGCATACTCGGCATCTCCGCGGACCTGTGTCCGTGGGTCGGTCGCTTATCGCCCTCGATATCGGGGCGTCCGACTCCCTCGAATCAACGTTCGCTGTCGACACAAAAAAATGCGTTCATTTCTGCGGCTCCCGGAGAATGGATTGCGGCTGGGTACTCTGGAGAAGGGATGGTGCATGCATGGATGAGTGGCAAGGCGCTCGCAGAGATGGTTCTGGGAAGAGAACGCGAGGGAAACCTTGCAGAATGGTTCCCAGATATGATATTATGCGGGTTAGTGCGGATAGATGGAAGAAGGCCACGCCCGAGGCTTTGCTTGATCATGTCAGTAGAGTTGAGTAGAGAAAGATGGTCTTCGGCCCGACTTTGTCTAGCTTGACTCTTTGATCTGCGATCACCTCGCGGTGAAGCCCTATCAATCAACGCCGCTGAGTCGGTGCTGACAGGGGAATTTGGGGGATGCGATTGGCCGGCACCGCAGCGCTAAATATACCTCGACTCGGTGACCCTGCCCGTTGGCCAAAACTTAAACGCTCAACCTACATCGTCCCGGCCTGCCATGGACGCGACGCCCGGAGACACGACGAGCTTGACATGGGCCAACGTCGGTCTCGGCCTCGCCTTTATCTTCTTCAATGCCATCATCTCCAGCGCCCTCAACCTCGGCGTCGGTAGTTCGCTCGTCACCTCGGCATTTCGCTGCATCGTGCAGCTCGCTATCATGGGTTTGGTCCTACAAAGAATCTTTGAAACCAATAACCCATGGGCCGTCGGAGGTATCGCATGTACGTTCCCCCACCACTCGACTTTGTACGCGGACTCATGTAACCAACGACAACAGTCGTCCTGAACCTCTTGGGCACGTTTGAGGCTGGTACGTCGCCTTCGCGTGGGCGTCATTTGTCCTCGTACGCTGATGTACATCCACAGTCGCAAACAAGTCGAAAAAACGCTACCATAATATGGTACTTCATATCCGTCACCTATGCTACTCGGTCATGGTGTTGACGGTGGTCTCGTGCAGTTTTCGTCGGTCCTGATGTCGATGTTGGGATCAACGATACCGGTCTCGATCATCGGTGCCCGTTATGCAATGGCCGTGGATCCGTTCTGGACGCCAGAGCAGTACAGTGCGCCCATCGTCTCATATATTCAGTGAAGTGGGTTGACATTGCCTTGCCACAGTTCCCATCGTGGGAATGTTGTGCGGGAATACCGTCTCCGGTGTAATGGTAGCCGTCGCCTACGTCTTGAAAGAGATCTAGTGTGTATCCCACGCATTCCCTTGTTATCTCTCCCTGTGCAGCATCTGACCGCACCCCCTAGCGACAACCAAGATAAAGTCGAAACTTATCTCGCGTTCGGTGCTTCTCGCTTCGAAGCATGCTTGCCCATCGCCCGTGAGGCCCTCCGTCTGGCGCTCACCCCCACCATTAATTCCATGAGGTCCGTCTTTCTCACATTCCTATTCCGCTTCGACTTGGCGCTTATACGTCCACGTGCTCGACATGGGCGTGTGTGTGTGTGTGTGCAGCGTCATCGGCATCATCTCTATACCCGGTATGATGACCGGTGCCATCCTCGGAGGTTCCTCCGTCGAACAAGCCGCGAAATTACAAATGATCATCATGTTTATGATTTCGGCATCGACAGCGCTCGCTGCCATCGTTACGACCGTCATCACGCTCTCCGTCGTCGTCGATAACGAGCACCGTCTCCGACCGGACCGCGTCGACGTCAAAGAACACACCATTTGGCGTGCGAGGAACTGGGTGTTTGCACAGATCGTGGGTGGGGTCAAGAGTCTCGCGGGGTGTTGTTGTAGACGAAAGAAGGAGCAGCGTACGAATGGCCATGGGGAGCAACTGCTTGGTTAAGGGGTTGGTATGGATAGACGCGTCTTGGCGATACTTTATTCGTGCTCATCTATTGGAAATGGATTGGTTCTTGCACAAGCTGGATGAGATGAAAAGGACACGGAGTCCGATTTTATAACAAGGTATATAGCTTCGACGATGTCGTGCGATCTACGAAACTACGTGCCAGTCTTGAACAAGTTCGATGTTTAGTGGCGGGAAAACCTTCTATAACGCCAGCATCCGCTTGAAGCCCTGCCATGCTGCGAAGCTGATACCAGTCATTGGTATAATCTTCAGAGAGCTTATACCGAGGCCGACAAAGAATCCTCTCCCCCCTCCGAATTCCAAACCATCGATCGCGACGCGTCAAACTGCTTACTTGCATTCATCGCCGAACGACTTCGAAAGGGTAGGACGTGGTCTGGGATATGGCCCCGGACACTGCATCGATGGCAAGATCTGCCAGAGTGTCCTTGAAGTACGTGCGCCAGCATCTCTATAAATTGCGAGACCAACTCGAAATGCGCCTTCAAAGGTGCACGCATATCAGCGTGCGATGGAAGAAGACACACCCGCATCCTACACCCGCGTGTGTCTGAAAGTCGGGGTCAGAGGTTTGGAAAAGACTCTTGGCTCTGTCGAGAGGTGAAACGGCCGTTTTTTTGCCTGCCAAAGACCCAAAGACCATCACGATATGAATGGCATGTACCTCGAAAGACCACCTGCAAGACCGGAACGGAAGCCTAGTCGACGATGCGTTTGTTTTGATGAAAAGCGACAGTTGAACCCGAGGTATCAGTCGATCCGAGTCGAGAAAGTGGACAAAAGTCATTGTGTTGGCGCGCGCGAAAAAGCGAGTGATGCCTTGATCACAGTCACCATCACGCGATTCTGAATCCTGCCAGCCCCGAAATTCTCCCCTACTGAGCGAGCCGCGAGGCATCTAAGCAATCCCAGATGTGCCTTACAGCATGACGTACTCGAGCAAGTCCATATGGAGGGAGATTGGTATACCCTCTCGTGTGACTTTGCGGATCGAGCTTCCGGGGGCGACAAAAATGACTAGCTCGATCGACGCTCGCTTACAGCTAGAAAAGTTTTGCAGTTAGCTGTAAATTTGGGCCGACTATACTGTACAAGGAGACGGGTTAGTGCCTGTGCCTGTGCATGTGGGTTCAGCACCCTGACCATCGTCACGAGGGACGGACCAGAGTCAGATTCACCTTTTGGAAGACGAATCCGTGTCGACCGTTCCTGATTCGTAGTGACAGGTTTCCAAGCTCACATCACACCGAACGACGCCTGGGTACTAGGTGTCGGGCGCGTCCTTGCAGACTTCGTTATAGTTTGCGATCGCTGATATGCCTGCAGTGTTTTCGTTCGACCGGGGGAGGGCCGGCATATCAGGATAGGGTCCCGGTTCACTAGTGAGAGCCCACTGCAGAAATTCGCGAGTTCGTGCGAGCAAACGGATATTAAATGGGTGACCGACCCACGGGAAGGGATCAAAACGAATAATCGTTTCAGGTCAGCGTTTCAGACAACTGAAACCTTCCCAAGGAAATCCTTGTTGGGGCTGTCAAATAGGCATGGTCGACACGCCAAAGACATCCCAACTTGTCCTCGCAAACGTCAACATGTCAAGCACACGAGTCTGGCTAAGTAAAACGCTCTCCTGCAGATCGAAAAAGTAATCGCTGACGAGGCGCTACCGTTAGTCACTGGCGCATCATCTGGGCTCGGAAGATCCCTGACCGAGTTTCTCTTGAATCAAGGCGAAATTGTCGTCGCGACACTCAGGAAGCCCGAGGTGCTTCAAGAACTCTCAGCAAGCTACCCGGAAGACAAACTGCTCGTGCTCAAAGTCGACGTCACCAACCAGGCCGACATTGACCATGCGTTTGCGCGCACAAAAGAGGTCTTTGGCAGACTGGACGTCGTCTTCAATAACGCGGGCGTTGTAAGTGTCGTGGGAGAAGCCGAAATGATCCCGTTCGATGATGCTCGGGCTCTGTTCGATGTGAACTTCTGGGGCGCAGTCCATGTCAGCCGGGCAGCCATCAAGTTCTTTAGAGAGGTGAATGAACCGGGACGCGGGGGAGTGTTGTTCCAGAGCAGTTCTGTTGCAGGATTTGCGGCTCTGCCTGTATTTTCGTTATACGCTGCTAGGTAAGTTTGATCGGCACGGTGATATACAGAGGAACGTTGACACGCGCAATCCCAGCAAACATGGTGAGGTCACGCACCTGAAATAGGGTACGCGGGCCACTTACATGAGGGAATGTTTTAGCCCTAGAAGGATTTTCAAAGGGTCTGGCCAAGGAAATCCTGCCGCAATGGAACATCAAGGTCAGTAGCCTTCGATCGGACCTCACTAGCCTTCCATGAAAATATGAACCAGATATGCATCCTACAAATCGGAGGCTTCGACACGAATGCGATGCCCAATGCCACGATTCTCCCCGAGAACCCGGTGTACAAAGATGAAGCATCCCCGTTCACATATCTTCGAAACATACTGACTCGGCCGGAGTTCATATCCCAGGGAGACCCAAAGAAATTCGCAAAGACTATCTATTCGCTGGTTGAGAGTGGTGATATTCCGTTACACCTGCCCATAGGAAAAGATGCGTTGGGGGTGGCAAAAGAGGTGGCAGAGTCGCGTGAAAAGGAGATTTCTGGCGCGGCACATTGGTCTACCGATCTACTGCGTGATGACCTTTAGTTTCGGTCCCGTACTGTTCTTTAACCTCGTTTGTTCGGTGCAGCTTTGAGAGAATACACGCAAGCGGGTTCTGCAAGAGTCATTGGAGAAGCCGGAGTGATCCCGTTCGATGATGCTCGGGCTCTGTTCAGTGAACTTCTGGGGCGCAGTCCATGTCAGCCGGGCAACCATCAAGTTCTTTTGAATGAACCGGGACGCGGGGGAGTGTTGCTGCAGAGCAGTTCGACCGCAGGATATCTGGGTTCACCTGTTTTGGCGTTTTTCGCTGCCAGGTAAGTTTGATCAGCACGGTGATATACAGAGGAATCATGGTGAGGTCACGCACCTGAAATAGGGTACGCTGGCAACTTACGTGGGGGAATGTTTTAGCCCTAGAGGGATTTTCAAAGAGTCTGGCCCAGGAAATCCTGCCGCAATGGAACATCAAGGTCAGTAGCCTTCGATTGGACCTCACTAGCCTTCCATGAAAATTTGATCCAGACATGCATCCTACAAATCGGAGTCTTCAATACGAATGCACTGCCTAATACCGCGATTCTCCCCGAGAGCCCGGTGTACACCCATGGAGCATCGCAGTCCACACTCGTTCGAAACTTGCTGACTTCGCCGGGGTTCAAAGAGTCCGGGGGAGACCCAAACAAATTCGCAAAGACTATCTAGTATTCGCTGGTTGAGAGTGGCAAAATTTCGTTGCACCTTCCCTTAGGAAAAGACGCGTTGACGTATGCAAAAGAGGTGGCGGAGTTGCGTGAAAAGGAGATTTCTGAGGCGGCACCTTGGTCTGCCGATCTACTGTGTGACGACCTTTAGTTTCAGTGCCATACCTTTTTAACTTGACACAGTGGTCACGTTGCTAAATTGTACAGAATGTTACAGGGTGTATCATAAACATGGCAAATCGTATATACGGGTCAAGCACGTAACGGGGAGGATGTACTCGTTATAATGGTACATGTTTGATATATTGATACAGTAGTGAGCGAGTTGCTCACTCAGTCCCCAATAGACTAACGAGTTTCTGTACTTCCGATCGCGAAGTAATCTTGACAGGAAAAGGTTCGGGGTGTCTTTCCAGGGAAAGTCAATAGCTGTGATAACGTCATAGGATTATTGCGAGACACTCACGATGTAAATCCTGTAGTAAACCTTGGCACTATCTTGACAGGTTCCCCAGTTTCATCGAGAGGCGCTTCGAATGAGAACACTGCAAGTAAATTGACCATGGCAGACCACAAGGAAGCATCTGCAAGGGCTCGCCCGGCGCCTTTAAAGGAGGCTATCACACAAAAGCTTTATAGAAATCCATCGTGACCGACGTACAGATTCGCCTTCCAAAACCAAAGGCATACGATACCGTATCATCGTTCAAATTTCCTCCGTCGTCAAAGAATCGGCTGGGATCAAAGGTAAATGGATCCGGATATCTGGCTTCGTCATGCGCGATCGCCCTGGGCTTCGTCAAGTCGGGAACAAAAGAAAATACGCGTACTTGCCAGAGGTTGGGAATTATCGTGACGCCTGTTGCGTTTGATTAATGAGTGGCATGCCGGAAAAAGCGTCTGACCCTACCTTTCGGGAAACTGTATCCTCGATAGATATCGTCATTTAAGACGCTTCGGACAACCGCTATGTACGAGCCCAAACTAAGTAACTTACGCATCAAGGATGAAGCACGTACAAAATGGAAGTACTGGATGCCATCGTAGAGTTTCCCTCAAGACGGCCTCGATATAAGGTAAATTCGGCCTATCACTAAAGTCCGGAAGCCTGTCAGTTCCTATGACAGCTTTAATTTCCTCTTGTGCGCGTCTTTGCACATCTGGGTGCAACACCATCGCAAGCACCAAGACTTGCAGCGATGAATCCGTCTGTCATTCTCATTGGTTGAAGTTCAGATGTCAAGCGAATGGACTCACCGTGTCTGATGCAGCTGGTGAACAGCATCAGAATGTCTTTTGGATCTGTGTGGGAATGTGTACTGCTTACCGAGTAAAGATGATGCTGCAGCTCCTTTGATCATTCGAATGACATTCTGAGCATCGGCCTGTTTCTCGTCTATGCGGGACAGTGCGTCCCCTACTAAACAAGGTGCGATCGGGCCATCTGCCTGCACGCGGGCTTCCTTCAGCCAACAAAAATCCGTAGCCGGTATAACGCACCATCTTATCCTTCACGTACTCGACAGGGGCTGTGAGCCACCAGTCTACCACTTTCCGACCCGCGTCCGCGGTACGCTGCCAGGTCGCTCCTGGAAACCACGAAGGTACGTACATCACTGCAAAGAAATAGGTAAATATGGCTGTGTTCTGTTTGGTCCGTGTTTTAACTCACGGAAGGGGAATGCCGCGAAGATAGTAGATTGCACGGGGGCCAGAAGGGAGACAGCAACACCAGCGAGCACTTTAAGGTTGTTAACCATCGGATCGTCTCGGGGAGCCGGGTGATAGTCGTAGGTAGCAGCCATCGAGATCGCAGTAGAATACCTACATATAGATTCATTTAGTCTGAGTCATCACGAGCCCAGCAGTATCGGATACAGACGATCTAAAGTGTCGCTCGAAATCGGCAGAAGCATCACACATATTCTTGAGTAGTTCCCTTGTTTTCATCAACTGCATTGAATGGTACGAAGCGATGCTTTCGGATCGAAGCGCTTGCTGAAAGATCTTCCTATGTATTTTCCACTGCTCGCCGTAAGGCAGGAACCCAGTGCCCCAAGTAAAGTTCACCCTTTAGTACACTCGTCAGAACACGATCTTTAAAAAGAATCCACGAAAAACCGACATGTCGTTTGCGGGTATGTGTGGTCTGTTGGAATAGTTCTGAGAGCGTTGCTCTAACAGATCCTTGATGGCTTCATAAGAGTTCAAGATGATCAGATCTTGTGTCAGTACGCGGAGATGGACAAGGTCTCCTGAGAAGCACTTGAGCGGATGTAAAGTACAAGAACATGATGATTACTCACCGTACTTCTCCCCGAGTCTCTTGTACGCGCTCCACGGTTCAGTAACAGGTATATCGAGCACGTTGCCTAGAATGGGCAATCCGGGTGGTCCGGGTGGAAAGTGAGGCCTGAGGGATCTTCTCCAGACATAATATACAGCTATTCCTGTAACCAGGAATGCAAGGGACAAGCTATCAGTACCCATACCGGCAGCAAGGAGGGTTGGTACGAGCACCAATCACCCCGTGGTAGCTCGTCTTTATCGTCTTGCGGCTACTAAACTTTCTGCCGCCCAGAGTCTAACCAATTTCTTCATGATCCATCGAAATTCATCTCAGAGAGCTTATATTCCGACTTGCACCCGCCGTTCTAGGAAACACTGCCGCCGCTGCAAGGGCCTCAGCCCAAATGGACGGCAGTTGGATTATTCTTCCCCACTAATCGGCTCGTTCATTAGTCCACGATCATCTAAGAGATCCGAAAACGTGTCTTACGATACAACTTACTCAGGTTCCTGACAAGCGGGGGGCGAGGAGCAAGCGAGGAGTGCCACTTATTCCCTCTGAATCGGATAACTTTGCGGCTGGAGTTTCCGTCGGAAGGGCGACATCTTGGCTATAGTTCGACGCTCGCTGATTAGCGCTGAACTGTCTGAGATAACTGGCCTCCACCTAAGGAAACGAGTTAGCACCTGTGGGCTCAGCACCCTGGACTAGCTGCACCACGAGTGAGACTTACCACATATGTTTATATTACATCAATGTCTATTGTCGCAAGCGGAAAGGCTGATTCACTTGAAGGCGTGCCCGATTGTTGGTGGCTCAACGATAAGCGAGTGGCGTTGTGCTAGAGTACATGGCACATACATAGCCTAGCTGCGGACCGACAGTGAGGCGAGTAGTGGCGGCTGCGGCTGGAATTAGTCTGTCGTGGCACCAGCCTGTCCATGAGGTCATAGGTGACCGTCTGTTTCATGTTTCATTGACAGGTTGGTTGGTCACCAGACAGGCCTGGAATATGCTGGATATCAGCGGTGGGGCCACCAACCTCGAGGACGTTGATCCGGGTGTAGATTGTTGAACACTTCTGTAGAATAGGCGACGGGCCACGGGGCGAAAGTGCAGTTACTCTAAAAGTTGCGTTTTCATTCCATAAACTGGGGTATGCCAGCCTGGAATCCGATTCCTAATAATACTAAAAGAAGATTCCGCGGCCATGTAGACTCGTGTCCGATTATCATAGACGGATTGGTCACGAGTCTAGCCGGCAAGGCGTTCCGCTCTTTAGGCGAATAAAAAGATAACTCTAAATTTGAGTAGTCTATTGAATCATGGTGACGTATATATACTATGTACAACACGAGTTACACGACCCCTGCCAAGTTACTCCACTATATGACGTCTCGCTAGAATCCACAGTTGATCGGACATCTCCATCTCCAGCACCTGAGCCCACTGATCAAGGGGTATCTCCCACAACCTCCCCGTCTTCAGCGTGCTCAGCACAGCCGAGCTCAACTTCCACCGCTTAAACGCCGGTATAGCCTCGACGACCGCCCATTCCTCACCAGCCATCTCAGGAGACTCCGTAATCAGGTGTGTAAAGGAGGAAGAAGAGATCATCGATGGAGTCAAGGCCTCCGTCTTATTGTACGTCCACGATGGCTCGGATGCGTAGGTCTCGGATGACGGGAACGCTGACAAGATGGGAGGTGAGTGTTCATGGAGGAACAGTGATGCGCCGGTTTGGGTTGCAAAGTTGGATATATGCAAGTGAACTGGGGGGATAAATATCAGACATCATGATGAGGATAAGCTTGTCGCTCACCGTTCTGTTGTCCCGAGTACCGCCGATTGAACGTATCCAGTGCTACTCCGCCAGGATAGTTTGACATCGACGCTTGCGTGGAAATGAATGTCGCAACGAAATTGAGAGAGATCAAGAAAAGTGCGCAGAGGGAGATAAGATGCTTGAATAAGAAACCCTTCTTACGTGATGTCCTTGGCAACCCAGTTGGTCAGTATGATAAGCAGGGGTTAAAGTGGGAGGAACATGGACCTACATCCACCGTGCGCCTCGTGCTGCTGCAACATTGATAAGTGGTATCACGTATATGATGAAGCGCCATTCCTTGTGCCCTAGTGCGCTCAACATGGACACGAACACGAGTGGAGCAACAAGCATAGACCGAATGCGGTTATCGAGTGCAGCACCTAGAATTGCCATCGGAACAGTACCGAGGAGAAGTTTGGGAAGATAAGCGGTGAAATAAATATGTGCGGGAGATGTCTGGGTGACACGAACGACCACGGGGTTAAATAAGATACCAATACCTTGAATCAGAGACTTACACCCCAGTCGGCGCTTTTGCCTAAGTAAACATTAAAGTAGAGACCGTAAAGTTCCGGCCATAAAGGCCACTGATTCCAGAAATACGAATCAACAGCGATAGTGAATGCTAAGTGAAATGACGATTAGCGATCTCTCGTGACGATTGTGATTACGACTAACCTACAGATGTAAGTCCTATCAATAGACCGACTTTGACGAGGTCAAGGAAAGTGGTGTGGCCCTGAATAAGAAGCTGGAGTGCCAGAGGTGCGAGAAGAAGGGCTACCTCTGAACGAAAAACGACAGCCGTAAACGTCAGCAGAGCGACTGCTATATTTATACATTTTTTCGAAGCCTGCGTAGACTTGGGCGCACGGTTATAAAGCAGATAGTTCGCGAGGTTCACTACGAAAGATATTTCAGCACTGATATTCGAATTGACGGGAGGGAATATACCAGGCACTAATGCGAACATGTTCGGAAGTGTCCGACCCATCCAAAATGGAAGATGAAACTGCGAGCACGTCAACAGGGCGTACCACCAACTCGTTTGTTTCCCAAACCGCGTTGAAACTGCCCTCCGGACAAGGATGAGTACAAAAGCGTTCAATGAGGCAAGCACGAGCCGCACTGCACGGTGTTCAGTACAGACCATGAGGGATGGATGAGAATGGAGCATCGAGAGGACATACAGGCAAACTGCAAGTCAAACTTGGATGTAATCACGCCCAGAGCGATGCCCGCATGTATAAATGGCGCAGCGAGCCACGAGAGCAAGAAACTTCCTACAAAGGTGCGAGGAACGGCGCCTGGGAAGACATTATGATCATACTTGAGTGAAACCGCGAAACATCGGGAGGAGATGATAGCAGAGCGTGAGTCGTACATAGGACCTTGAAGTTGCAGAAACTCACGTTGTGTAGACTTCCGGGACTCACACCATACATCAGAACGTCGTGAGTGACATGGAGATTGAAAGATTCCTCGACCTTCGTATACGGCGCGAGAAGGACGTGTATCCAACTGACAGCAAGAAGTAACAAGTCCACAACCCACCCGCTCATTAGTGCGCGGAAAAAAGGTACGGAAGGGTGAGCAAAAGCCAGTGTGCGGCCGAGATTTCGAGGCTGGACGGTATAAGAATTGGTATTTGAGCACGCCGAGACGATGCGGTCTTGGTACGTGCAAGTGGTTTGTCACATTTACGACAGCCAGTGCCACCAAGTTCTACTCTCTCAAGTCTCAAGACACACGAAATCTCTGATGCGAGATCATGCCAACCCTTTGGTTTCGAGACGTCTCACTCCAGTCCATAGTGAAAGCAGTTGTATCAACCTCTGTTCCTTCTCAAAGTACACAAAAAGGAACGACCACCACCATTACCCAGTTTGAAGTGGACGCTCAGCGCAAAGGCAGAGGTCGCGGATGATCAACCTGTACGGGCGAGCACGCAGAAAAATAAAGAGAGGACGAGCCACCACTGCTCAAAAAACCCCACACATCCTCAACACTCCAACGATATTCCTCAGCTTCGCTATTTAGGCAGCTGCACCGTCCTGACTGGCGAAATCTTGCAGCACAGTAATAGCTTCGTTGACCTTGGAATTCATAGCTTCGTTCGATTCCAGAAGGTGGAAGAGTTCAACATTGTCCATCTCAAGAAGCATACCAGTAATTTTGCCAGCCAACTCGGGTTGAGAGCTTTGTGCATCATAAGCACCAATCACTCAGCTGAGCATCGTTAAGACTTACGAGGCAATCTTCATATAGATAACTTCGCCTAGCATTTGCTTCTGTTCCATTGGAGATGCGTTCCCAAGCGCGGCTGCGGTGAGAACGGTAACCTCCGGCTGGGCAACGGGTGCCGGCGGCACCGGTGCAGGAGGTGCAGCATTGCGAGTTTGAGGATTAAGCTTGTATGCCTGTTGATTGCGGGCGCCCGGTGCTGGAGCTCCAGCTGGGGGAGGACGAGCAGCAGGAGCACCTTGAGGAGGACCTGGGCGGGGGGCACCGTTTGTTGGGGGACCATTGGCTCGCGGTATAGGTGCGGTTGGGTTGGTTGGGGATGAGCCGGGTCCGCGAGCACTGGGTGCGCGAGGGGCACGAGGGTAACCTGGCATACCGTACTGAGGGGGAGGGGCACCGTAAGGGGGGATAGGCATCCCGGGAACCTGGCCTCCAGTTGGAGGGTAGCGAGGACGAGGAGGGATCATACTCGGCTGGCCGTAACCAATCATGTTGCGACCTTGGGGAGCGAACCCGTTGGGTCCAGGAGGATAGTAAAGAGGACCATTGATGTATCCGCTGGGAATGCCAGCCGCCGCTGCCTGCTGCATGCGGATCTGGTTGCGCTGAGCAATCTGGCTTTCCAGTTGTTGACGACGGACTTCGCGGCGTTGAGCGAGAGAAACATAGAGAGGCTTCGACCCAATCATCTTGTTGTTCATCTCGGCAACAGCTTTGGTAGCCTCGTCTGGGGATGAGAAGCAGACGAAACCAAAGCCTTTTGATGTGCCCTTCTCATCGCGCATGACCTTGCAGCTCGTGATGGTGCCAAATGGTTCAAATTCGGTCCGAAGCTTTTCATCGTCGACATCATCCTCCAAGTTCTTGATGTACAAGTTGACACCGGCATACTTGCTCAGCTTCTCCATCTTCGCTTGCTCGTACGACCGGCGCAGCTCATCCTCCCGCTCGGCCTTCTTTTGAGCACGCGAAACAAACAGCTTCTTGGTTCCCACTTCGGTATCATGCAGACCATCGACGGCCAACTGGGCTTCGTCGTGGGTCTCGAAGTTGACGAAGCCGAAGCCCTTGCTGTTACCGGCCTCGTCGACTTGTACCACCGCCGAGGTGACTCTACCAAACCTGTTGAACATTTCCTCGAACTCTTCCTGGGTAACGCTGGTGTCGAGATTCTTGACGTATAGGTTGGTAAACTGCGCTTTCATCTCATCCATCTTGGATTGCCGCTCCTGCATCGCACAGAGGTTATACCTATACAATGTGGAATGCGAAGCATGACAGACCTTGCGCGAGATATGATGGCCAACGTAAACTTTTTTGTCGTTCAACAACATACCATTTACGGCTTTGATGGCGGTCTCGGCAGCCTCAGCAGTCTCGTAATGGACAAATCCATATCCCTTGGAGCGGCCTTGCTCATCAGTAGCGACCTTACACGATAACACGTTGCCGAAAGCGGCGAATGTGTCGTGGAGAGCCTATCAAGGTGTGAAATGCAATTCCAACGTGAATGTATTATGACACTAGAATACCTTGTTGTCGATCTGCTCGTCCAAGTTCTTGATGAAGATGTTGCCTTGACCAGTCTTGCGCAAGGCGGGATCACGCTGAGACCACATGATCCGGCTATGGCGATCGTGAGGTAAAGGTAATGCAAGGGTATTCGTGGCAACCTACCACGCGCGATTCTTGATAAGAGAGTAGTTAAGCTGCTCCAAAGCACGCTCGCCTGATTATTTCACATGAATAATTGATAGGTGGTGTGGGTCTCATGACGTACCATCGCTGGCGTTGAGGTAATTGACATAGGCATATCCGAGTGAGCGACGAGTAACCGCATCGCGGCAGACACGAATGCTGAGGAAGATTATTGCCCATCTGCAACTTGCTAGCATCGCACTGAGTAGCCGAAACTTACCTAGCAACAGGGCCAATCATATTAAATATTTCAAAGAGCATAGCCTCCGTGACAGTGGGATCAAGTTCACCCACATAGAGGGAAGCAGATGGAGAAGAGGTGACTGATGGCTGAGGAGGGTTGTAGGCGGGAGCGGGTGGGGGAGGAACAGGAGCAGCCTCAGGTTGAACCAACGGAACTTCGGCAACAGAAGACATTTTTTATTTTCTGGGTTTGTGGGGTCGTTACTGCTTGAGTGCTTTTTTTGCAACTGTAGAAGAAGCGCTGAGGTCCGCAATTCGGTAGAAGGGATGGATGAAGTATACTCACAGAAGAGGCGAATGACAACTACTTTTTCTAAAGACTTTTTTATATTTTTAGGACTTTTAAGGCTGGACAGACAATGGCACGTCAGCGATGTCCACAGCGAACAGCAAGGATGGACTGACCAAAAGGTGGTGGTTGTGGAAAACAAGGGCAACGCCAAAACGAGATTTGATTGATAACTTTTCAAGCTCCGACCTGATTGTTAGTAACGCCGACTCCTCTGCGTTGATGTTGATCAAGTTCCACAGCGGCAACTACATAGTTAAGACAGGAACAGGATTCAATCAAATCGAAGAGATGTACAACTACGTGAACACGCCACCCTGCTTCGAATACCACCGAAATGATGAACCTCCGCCGGGCCCATTTAGTCTCCTCTAGTGGTACTTCGAGAACAGAAGATAGTCGTCTGATCATACGAGAGGGCCCGTTGGCGTCTTCAATCTCGCCAATCCCTTTCTGCGCCTTACTTATCAATGCATATGAAAGGCACGGCCGTGAGTTTTCGTGAAGGAGGCTAAAATTACCCATTCTTGCAACGGTCAACCATCCCCTGCGTTCAGGTGGTCGACAAACAGTTTCATCACCGATAGGAGGTCCCCGATTATAACATTGGAAATATTTGGTTCAGAACTGGCGGTTGATTCAGTCAACCTTGATCTTTACTGCTGTGCCGCGAACGACCCGGCCGCACCGAACAAGTTTTAACCTGCAGGAAATCACGGTTGTAACGGGAATCTGCGGCACCACCAGGACAGCGCGATATGAAGCCGCTGATCCATGATCGTCGTGTAAAGCTTACTGGATGGGAGCGGAAGTGAACCCTCGACTCGTCAGCGCCTGTCCACACAGCTTGCCAATGTAACTGACACCGGCGATAAGCGGATGTGGTACAGTTATTACCATGGTACGTCCTTTCTACCCATTCAAGATTTTTTTTTCTTCGGCCGACCATGTCACTCGTGGCCCAACTGAGCTGGCGAGGTGCAAGCGAGGTGCAAAACTTCGTCACGATTATCTCATCGTCAACGTTTGAGTTATTTCTGCGCGCGAATGTTTACATTATTTGCCATCCGCTAATTGATCAAATCGTGACGCAGCCTGATCGGTACACGAGAATTCCAGTTAACTCATCGGCTATGCGTAAGAATTGGGCCCATCAACATTCCATCTCAGCGCGAGGATACAGCATCGTGACACCACGACAGGAAAAAAAAAATCCGTTCTGAACATCGTGACTGTGTTACCTAGGTTGGTTCCCCTCTAGCTTCTACTCCCCCCCGCGTGCAGTGCCTAAAGAACATGCGGCGGTGAGCGTACGTTTTTCTCAACCCGGAACAGATACTGACCATAACACTTCAGCGATACGGTGTGCCTTGCCAATCCCTCGGGTCGCGTGTATGGTTTGCTGCAATTGATACACCTGAATCGGACACCCAGGTGAATAGACTGGATGTGCCTTGGAATATTCATCCACTTCAAGGTATCTGAGCACCCCATCCACGGACACTCGACGGCCTGTCGCTGTGCGTGCCTGTGACCATGCATACGAAGGTGCAATTTGATGGACTGGACTGAACTATCCAGCGGCAGAGCGCAATGCAAGCCACCGGCGAGTCCACAGGTGGGTGCTGGCACAGCGAAGGGACCGGGAAAGCTTGACATTGCCACTTCCAGTGCAGACGCATGTGAGCCATTGTTCTCATGTGATATTTCATGCGTGTTGCCTAACGGGGGTCAGTAGGGCAATCATGGGTGCACGTCAGCCTTACCGGCTGCGACCAGTCCTTCAACTGGTGGGGGCATGGACCAGTCGGTGTCCGACCCCTCAGTCGGAACCACCGCGTAGTCCGCTTGGCTCCCGGCGATGAAGATGGTCGGAAATGGGGGAATAGCTGCCCCGCGAATGAAATTTGTGCTCAACTGTGTATCGAGGGTAAGTTCGTGCATGTCTGATTTTCGAAGGCAGAGGCCTCCCAAACCCAAGGCTTTCTTATACTAGGCAAGCCAGGGTCCATAACCACAGCCCCCACCAACCTCGTGTGTTCCAGATAGAACTTCCCCGCGAATCAAAATACCATATAATAACGTTAGAGAAGCACGACTGGGAGCACATGGTCCGGGACCCGTAGATAAGTACATCCACCCACAAAGATAGTTTACGACATCGGGACTGGATGACTCCTAGAGATGGTGACCTACACTGAATCATCAGACTGTTGGATTCCATGATGTATAACGACTGGCTCATTTGATCGTCTGGAGTACTTCAGCGCTGTGAAAAAGTGCGGCAGGACTCACCTGGTGGCACCTGCAACTCGCGGTCTTGGGGAGTAATAACCCTTAATTTCCATTTGCGCTAGCCGCCCTCCGAGGACGGTTAGTCAGATTGTTGGATTCCATAATGCAGTAATGACTGGTTCATTTAATCGTCTGGGGTGCTTCAGCGCTGCGAAAAAGTTCGGCGGGACTCGGTGACCTGTGGTACCCGCAGCTAGATCTTGGGGCAGGAATGACACTTAATTTCCCTTTGCGCTAGCCGCCCTCCGTGGAGGGTTAGTCAGATTGTTGGATTCCATGATGCAGTAATGTCTGGCTCATTTGATCGTCTGGGGTACTTCAGCGCTGCGAAAAAGTTCGGCGGGACTCGGTGACCTGCAACTCGGCTTTAGTGCAGGAATGACCCTTAATTTCCCTTTGTGCTAGCTGGACGGTTAGTCAGATTGTTGGATTCCATGATGTAATGACTAGCGCATTCGATCGTCTGGAGTACTTCAGCGCCGCGAAAAAGTGCAGCGGGACTCACCTGCAACTCGGGTTTAGTGCAGGAATGACCCTCAATTTCCCTTTGTGCTAGCCGCCCTCCAATCATAGAGTTCTCAAATGGCCTGTGGCAGAGTTGTCAGGCGATAACGACATACCGTTTTTGCAGATGCGGCATGCGAAGGCTGGGAGCTTGCTTCGGTCACTCGACTGCTGGGCAGCGGGTCACGAGGTCTGAGGCGATCCCAACATGCTGCGCTTGTTCTAACTTTGTGTTTCATATGTTCCGTCACTTCATCGACTTCATCGGAGAAAAAAGCGGCGGGGCACCTGCAACTCAATTTTAGCGCGGGCCGTAAGTCCAATAGCCCTTTATGTCCATTTGTTTCAGTCGTCCCCCAATCACAACTCCCAAACGGTGGTCGAGGGACAACGTTACATACCGTTGACATACCGTTGACATATTGTTATGCAGATACGGGCTGGACAACGAAGAAATTCACAAGTGACTCCGGCTGACTAAGCATACCTGAAGTTCAAGATTGCAATTGGCTGCAAGTACGAGGACCGACGAGACTCAGTACTCAGGCCTTACTCAGGCTCCAGGGGTCGTCGTATTCTTGTTCGCCTTTCGATTTGGATAAACGAGCATCGGAATAGGAATGACGCGGCAAGGGTTTACCTGGCATGGCCCATGGGATAGTACTATGGCGCTGTGCCTGACAATGATCATTCGTCTGTGCCTGGTTGATCGAGTGACCCGATCATTTTTAGCTGCTACCCTCGTTCAGAAATTAAAGCACGAGGCTGGATTTCGATCAGCGGCAATGAGACCACCACATTGTGACGTTTCATCGAGGGGCTGTTATGGAACGATTATTCGCTGTGATGAAACAACAAGCTCGCAGGAAAAATACAAATATGCGGCAAAGTGGAATAGGACGGTATGGGACGGGCTTAGACCTCTAGACGTGGAACGACAACGGGGTGGTCCGCTCACAAAACATATCACCGCGGCAAGAGGGATCGACGAATCGCACTCAAAAAGAAAACACAGGAACGACGTATATACTTGGGCTGAAAGTTGAAGACTGGTAGGTGTGAGCCATGGATACGAGCTGTCTTCCGTGTCGACATGTTCCGTCAGGCGTAGACATGCCCGCGTGTGATCCATCATATTCACACGTCCCTGGGGAGTCGGAGCTACCGTGACTCACACTTACCGATTCTTTGGTTACCGATCTTTGTTGGCCCCTCGATTTCAAAAATGAGTTGTGAGTCGAATAAACGTCGCGAAAACACTTGCTAGCATGTATATTAATCAGCTCCAGGGATCGTTTCTGTATCGGAATTATAAATGTCGCCCGAGACCAAGGGAGATAGGTTGAAAATTGGTGGCCGCGAAAAGATACGGGACGTAATAAAAAGGTTATATGTATCAATTCAAATTGCAACCGGATACATATACCTCGTGCCTTCAACCTGTCGATAAAGTCTACGTACTGCGTTACCTCATGACCGACACGCAATGTAAAACACTTACAACGGAGCACTTCTTGGAGGAAGCGACATGTTTCGCCAAGCCCAAAGAGCGTGTGAAGGATCTTTCGCAGGTGGGACATACAATCCGGACGCCGAGATGGATGGACCGAATGTGTCTTGGAATGTTCATCCACTGTAACTTATCAGAACACCCCGCCCACGGACATTGAATCATATTTCTCCCTTGGTGGTTGTGCCCATGCATAGACAGGTGCCACCTTATGGACACGAGCGTACCATCAAGTGGTTGATTGCATGGCGTATCACCAACGATTTTGCAGGGGGACACAAAAGGAGGTGCGGGGGCCGTTGTCATTGCATGCACAGGGGTATTTTGCACATCAGGAGTGTGTATATAACCTGAAAGGAGGATGAGCGGGGGTCGTGAATGACATAAAATATTTTTAATAATTGCACCTGATGCAGCTAGTAGTGAAGACGAGTCTATCCAGCTAGTTCCGTCCTGCATAGGTGCAATAACAGCATTGTCGGGTGTGACGCCGATGTCACCAAATGAAATGGAGGGACCGGCCGTAAGGAGTGAAGCTTCACTCTCAGTAGCCCAAGTGATCCGGGTGGAAGACGTCGCGGCTCCATAGTCAGATTCCATAGATAGGAAAGCAGAAAGAAACATTTCGTCCATTGGAGAAAATAGTGGGCCGATAAAGTCGTGAAGCATACACGATATCTGGATGAATTCGGAAATCTATTAGCGATTACATGGAGAACTTTATACTGCGGATAAGGAGTATGCCTTGCACGGGATTAGCTTAGCAAGAATGCAAACGGATCTAAGAGACTGAAATCGCTTTACCGCCACGTATGATGATCCTAGGGAAGAAGACTGAATGTTCTGAACCGCGAAATGAAAACCTCATGTAGCGTGTCAGCGCGAGCACCCTTGGATCCATCAATGAGACACGGCGCACTACCGATCGACTCGAATTCGCTTACCTGCGTACCAATAAGCCAGGATTCAGCCAGGATTGGGAAGAAGTGAATAATGCGATGAATTTTCCGCCGAAAAAAGGGGGGAACGGGGTAGTACCATCACGGATGAACTGACTCTGACTGGTACTCCTCGATACAGGCTCTCCAATTTGTAGGCCAATCTGCACAAATGAGTCGACAACTTACCCGAAGCATGTGTGGGGTGATCTTTCTCAATCTGGTACTAAGTAAAGAGGAAAGTAGGGCTGTGGCAGTGAACACGTTCGTCCTCAATGACGTGGCTTATGGCGTATACCGTGCTATACTTGGGGCCCGGGGGATAAGAATGCGGTAAATACCCACGTCAGATTAACTATTCGACGACTCCGCGGGACTCATTGAAAAAATACTCATGGTGACCTATTTGATTGCCAGTGAGATTCAGAAGCATGACCAGCACGAATCGATGAAGGAACCCACTGTACACCAACTGTGATGGACCTGGCACGTAGACCAATATTTAATCTCCGGAATGTCCATGCATGACTATCCACGTCTGCCATTACACCCGAGTGTTACAGCGTTCGCAAGTAGCCTATATTAATAACTGGGGTTGGGCTGTTCCGCGGACACGAACATTCTGGGAGCAGGAAGTAACGCTTAGAGCGACATTTCTACAGCTCATCCAAGGTTACTCAACAAGGAATTATCTGGCAGAGGCAAATATTCCCACGCCAACGGACCATTCCCAACTGAGAGATAGCGCTTAAACAGTCTTCGTCTTCGTGTCAACAACATGCGACGAGCACCATCAACTGTACTCTGTTCATGGCTACTCATTTCCCTCCTGGAAGCTTCAAACGTCGCCGGAAGCTCAAATTCGAATGTCACCTGGAACATCAACACTGGTCCAGGCTTGTCTTCCTACCAGATTTCCGTATGTGTCCAACTCCATTGGCCCGCGGAGGACTCATGCACCGCTCCAGTCATTGGACTCTTCCAACTTGATAGGTTTGTTTCTCTCCCCACTTTACCGCGGGACTTGCTAAAGTGTTTGTCCAGATAAATGTCCTCCTTGCTTTAATTGCCTTCTCCCCGCATTCACGTGCGGCCAATTTGGCAATTGCAATGAGTACGATGGCCAGTGCAAGTGTCCCCCGGGCTGGGGTGGAATAGATTGTCTCACTCCTCGTTCGGTTTCTTCTTTTCTCTCTCGCCCGGCATATAATTTCGAATATCCTAGAATGTGACTCTCTCTCGGATGGCGATCACAGGACCCTCAGAGGCAGCGAACCATGCGAGTGTAAAGAAGGCTGGGGTGGCATCAATTGCAACGGTGCTGCTGTTTCTCACCTTCACTTCCGCCACCTTGTCGCTAATTCTGGCTACCTCACCAGTATGTAAGACTGACGCTGCTTGCGTGGGCTTTCCTCTCCCTGGTGCTATCCGTGATGGTCTCGACGACGACACGGTAGCAAACATGACTTGTTATAAGGGAGGAGAGACCGTATTTAGCAATCACCAAATGTGTGACATTACCAGTACGCTGTTTTATACCTTTCTTCACCTCCTCGTTCATCCTGTTGTTAGACCGAAAGATTCTGGACATGCTTCCCGACCGACCTCCCCAAGTGACTTTCAGCTGTGATAATGCGACTTCGACGTGTTCTTTCCAGTTCTGGACAGCCCAGCAAGAGTCATTTTACTGTGGCCTCGACAGTTGCATATCGGAGTCTAAACCAGGCTACGATACCAACAGCACTGCATATGCTTGTGACAAGATCAAGTGCAAGTGTATACCCGGCAAGTTCCTGTGTGGTGAGGACGGCAGCGTCGGTACGTTATCTTGGCTTCTTTCTGAGATTCACGCCCATCTATTGTTTTCAAGATATTTCGGACTTCCTCGTCGAAGAAATCCGAGGACCCGCAAAGTTTAGTTGCAAGTCGGGTCAAGGGTGCCGGTTCGAAGAACCGGCGATGAATTCGTTGATCAATGATATCTTTGGAGACGCGTACATTACACTCAACTGTGAGGGAGGAGAATGCTTGCACTATTCGCAAGTGCCTGGTTATCATGTATGTCGTTTGCCTTTTGCCTTTTGCCTTTCGACTTCTGTTCATGTATTTGGCTCACTGTTAATTGTGTTGGGTTGCACTTGGACCCGTAGCGCCCAGCTAAACCAGACAATACCAAATGGATAGCACTCAGCAGTGCTGGTGCTGGACTGATCGTCATTCTGACGGTTGCAGGTACGATATTCGCACGATCTCATTTCTTTCCTCCCTTATTGGCTACACACTTTAATAGTTCTTTGGTATGTGGGACACACGCATCCCACTTCTCCCAACACAGGACCCATTGCTCTCCCATCGGACCCGAGACATCCACCTTCACACCCCGAGCATGTGCCTACTACTGTTCACTTCTCATCACTTTCTTATACTCTTCCCAACGGACTTGAAGTGTTGAAAGACGTGCGCGGTGTCGCGCGCCCAGGAAAGTTGACTGCTGTTATGGGTGCATCAGGGAGCGGCAAATCCTCTTTACTCGACATCCTGGCACACCGTTCTAAGATCGGCTCGGTCAACGGTTCAATTCTCATCAATGGTCGATCTGCGACATCTTCTCAAGTCCGACGGGTATCTGGATATGTTGATCAAGAGGATACATTGATGGAAACGTTGACAGTCTATGAGACGGTTTTGTATAGCGCACTATTGAGATTGCCAAGAGAGATGTCGGAGGACGAGAAGATTGCAAGAGTGTATGGCACGTTGGAGGAGCTGGGAATCAGGGGCATTATGGGCAGGAGGATTGGCGGTAGCGGTGAGTTGTTGCAATTCATCTATAATCCGATCTGTTTGACGAGTGGGCTTGTTCACTGTTGCATGCATGCTTCTCTGCCATTCGTCCATCCGAATCTTTCCCTTCTCCCATTACCTTCGTGTGTGCTTAATAGGCAAACGTTCGATTTCGGGAGGGGAGAAGAGACGTGTCTCGATTGCTTGTGAACTGGTTACAAGCCCTTCCATCTTGTTCCTTGACGAACCTACAAGTGGTGAGTAGTTGAAACTTTGCAAATGCACGGTCACGGTGTCAGTGATCAATCTGGATACACTAACCAGGTCTTGACTCGTACAACGCCCAATCCGTCGTTGAATCGCTGTCTAATCTTGCTCGAACTTACAACCGTACTGTCATTCTCACCATACATCAACCTCGGAGCGGGATTGTGGTCATGTTTGACGAGTTGATCATGTTGGCTAAAGGTCGGTGTGTATGGGCTGGTCCTATGAGGACCATTACGGCTCCTCGGCTGATTGACGGAGTTGATGGGGATGCTGAGAGCGAGGCTCAGGGTGTCGGAGAGTGGTTGGAGAAAATTGGGAGGGGATGTCCTGCCGGATTTAATTTGGCCGATTATTTGAGTGAGTTTCCGTGCCTTGTTCCACCTTTCTCTACGCAGCTTTCGTTCTGACCCACTCCCGCAGTCGATTTAACGGTAAACGCTGCCAGCGAATTCGATGGCTTGGATTCTCCCTCTTTGGATCCTTCGTCCAGTGCAACGCGCTCGAATTCCTCTGGTGCTGATGAAGAACGAGCGCTGTTGTCCGGTTCTCCCGACGAAACTGAACTACAAACGCGTGTCTCGTCTACGTCTAGCCGTCGGATGAGCGTCAGTTCCACGATCAAACGAAAGACGTCACAATTTATCGACGCTGTGAGGAATGGAAGAAGCGGCATTGCCAATCGTGAATTGCCCGAGAAGCTCGCTGAGCTCGTCATTGCGTACGAAAGCAGCTCCACCGCCCGTCGTATACAGGCCGAATTCGAAGCCGTTCGTTCCGCGAATTCCCCCGCCCCCGCACTCGCATCGGGTAGCAGCTCTATCCCTGGGGAAGTATCTGCACCATCCAACGGCACGATAAATGGCAATGGCGAAAGAGTCGGCATGGTTGAGATGCGCGACGTCGTTGGAGAAACAGGATTGTTGAGAGGCCGGCGCAGTGCGAGTTGGGCCACTCAGTTCAGGATCTTGAGTGGGAGGGCATTCAAAAATTTGTATAGGGATCCAGCGTTGTTGACGGCTCATTATTTGGGGAGTATTGGGTTGGCTTGTGAGTGTCATATTTACCCTTGCATTGGGCATTGGCGGTGCCATTTAGGTCATTTGGTTGCACGTATACTGATTCATGTGCTAGTGATCTGCGGTCTCTTCTTTCACAACGTTGGAAATGACATTGCAGGTTTCCAGAATCGTCTTGGTGAGTCCTGTCTTTAGTTCGAGTTCGTCTTGTGACCTAATGCTTCGCATGTGTACAGGAATATTCTTCTTTACACTTGCGTTGTTTGGTTTCTCGTGTCTGTCGAGCTTGGGATTGTTCGCAAACGAAAGGATTCTGTTCATGCGAGAGAGGTATGTGGGATATGATCGAGTAAGCCTCGCTACTGGTATACTAATATTGCTTGCCACAGAGCAAACGGGTACTATTCCACGTTTACCTATTTCTCATCCAAGGCAAGTTCTCTCCATTGATGTTTTCCTTTTTATCAATTTCCTCCGGATACAGGTCCTCTTCGATATCCTCCCATTGCGTCTGGTACCACCTCTTCTATTTGGTGGTATCGTGTATGGTCTCGTTGGGCTGGTTGCCACCGTCCCCGCGTTCTGGAAGTTTATACTCACCTTGGTGTTGTTCAACTTGACAACCGCGAGTGTGATACTGTTGTTGTCCATCGCATTCGAGAGCACGAGTTTGGCGAGTTTGGTCGGGACATTGGTCATGTTGTTCAAGTGAGTCTTTTGTTCATTTTTGTACCAATTGTGATTCTAATGTAATCGGTAGCCTCCTCTTTACGGGCTTGCTCATCAACAGAGAGACGGTAACGCCCGTTCTGCAATGGCTCCATACCATCTCCTTCTTCCATGCTGCATTCGAGGCACTCGCTGTCAATGAGTTGCGGTACCTCCAGCTCAAGGAGATTCGAGTAAGATCTTTCTGCGTGTGGTCGGCTTTCGACTGATAAATGGATGCACAGTACGGTGTCGAGTTGGATGTGCCCGCTGCTACGATCTTGTCGATATTCGGTCTCCGTGCACAGGTACGTTGTCTTCCAATATTATCGGTAAATCGAGGCTGATGGATGTGTGGTGGGTTATCAGTCATTCTGGTGGCCGAATATTTCGCTGCTGGGAATTTTCTTTGTGACGTTCACAGTGGCGAGCTTCCTGACGCTGCACTTGTTTGTCAAGGAGAAGCGGTGACGGGCAGTTAAGGTGATGGGCCATCTGTGTGAATGTATAGCATTATCATTCCTGGAATCCGATCAGTACATAGCTTGTTGTGGTTTGTTTGGCGTGTGGAACTGCCGAATGTGGATGATGCAGTGGCAGGACGCCAAGCTGTTGGACTTTGCGGTCGACTCAACTTTCAACATCCTTGTACCATTTACTTGACTTTCATCACCGTCCACGGCGCCAAAAACATGGTACGTGTCTCTGACGCGTCGCTTTTGCGTTGTGCTTGACGATGCATCGCGTAGTCGATACACGGACGGAACAGAGACTCGATCCACGACATCGAACAAGACCTCATTCAAATATTTTCTTCGCACCCACTGTCGCGTCTCAACCAAGCCCAAGAATCCACCATACCAGCAGATGCTCTCCCAGATGTCATTCGCGAATTCTCAGATCTCTACAACGACGTCGACCTCCTCACCGACTCCGAAATGGAGATGCTCCGCGCGCTCCTCGCGAGTAACCCGGGCATCGAAGTCACACCTCAGGTCCTGCTCCAGTTCATCGCCGAGCGCACGAAGAACAGTCCGCGTGAGTCCCCGGGCAAGAGCCAGCCGTCGGACCAGCCGTCGTCACCACCGTACTCCAGAGAGAGCCCGGATGACTCACCACAGGAAGGAAGTGACGAAGGCGAGAGCGACGACGTGACGTTCCCGAATGAGCGTGGCCGGCATCCGTTTGCGCGGGGTAAGAAGACGTCGCGATCGTCGAGCCGGAGCTCGAGAAGAGGACCTAGTCGTCCACCGAGTGTGCCTCCCAAGACACCACTGCAGAGCGGGCCCCCGTCCGCGTTTGATTCGTCGAAACGGCAAAGGTCGACGCCGCTGAGCTCGACTGCGCCGTCGAGTTGGACAAAACGGCCTGCACCAGCTAGTAGGCGGAGGAGTGTAGACGGATCATCGTCACGGGGATCAAGTGACAACGAGGTGCGTGTGCATGCATCCTATCATTTTCTGACCTTGGGTTGTCTGTATGCGCCTCCTTTGCGACACTGTGCTGATCCATTTGCATTCACAGTCATCGGTAACCAGTCCCTCCACGTGGGGACGAACTCCGGGTCGCACACGTGCCCCATCAAACCCCACAACACCCTCCAGCGCTGTTTCATCTCCTAACTCCGTCTCATTCACATCACCACCTTTTGCTCGCCCGCATTCACGTACAGCGTCACAGCCTCTCAACTCCATTGGTTTCCACTACGGCACGCCAGACCGCAATCGCGACGCGCCCATGTCACCAGGGGGTATATCTCCTGATACTTCGTTCGAGAAGTCGTTCGACTATCCTAGGGGTGGCGCGGACGCGTTCATGGATAGTATCTCCTCGTTGCCCATGCCGCGTCGATCCGCGTCTGATTCTGAAACTGACTCGGACAGTGAAGACGAATCGTCATTGGGGCTGGTGCTCGATCGCTCTGCCACTTCTTCGACGGTGTCGCTGGAACCTTTTGAGAGACTTGACGCGTTACAGAAAGCAAACGCCGAGTTGAGCAGGAAATTGATCGAAGCTGACCGGGCTCTTCAGAACAAACTCGCGGAGCATGACAATGATTTGGAAGAGATGCAGGCGAGATTGGAGGAACTGAAGACTGAACTAACCGCGACGAAGAGGGAGGAGAAAGAGTTAAGGGCCAAAGAAGTGTGTGTCAGCTTCCAACCCCTATGTTGCAAACTCGACTGGGGAGCCCATTTGTCATCGCGATACTCACTGCGATTCTCTTAGCGTGTCAACTCGACGCAAATGACTGCCCTCGAAAGCGAGATTGCAAAATTGCAAAAGAGTCTTGAGAACGCACGTATCTCTTACCAGTCTTTGCAGAAGCAATACCAGGAGCAATGCGGTCCGTGCTCTGTTTTCCTAACACGATCTTCTAATTCATGTCGCGATTAGCCGAGTCCGAGCGTTACCGCAATACCCTTCGGCGGCGCGACCAAGAGCTTAAAGATCTGCAAGACGCGGCTGCATTGCAAGCCCTCGAAGCTCAAAAGTACCTACGCGAACACGATTCCTACGAGGACCGTCTCGCCCAGCTCGAGGTTGAGCTTTCACATGCTCAACAAGCCCACGCACAGCTGGACGAGCAAAAGCAGGAGAACCTGATGCTCAAGGAGACGATCGATAGGATGAGATTCGAGATGGATGAGATGAGGAATTTGGGCGTGATGGGTGCTGGACAAGGTGCGGGGAGTGGCAGTGGCAGCGCCAGGGGGAGCGTGAGTAAGAGTTTAGGTGCGGAATTGTTGGGCAAGATGGGTGGCCAGTGGGGAATGGATGAAGAGGAAGAAGAAGAGGCCCCGGACCTCGACGATGAGGACCGACAGGACACGGAGGGTGAAGAAGAGGAAGAGGACGTAATTCAGACCATCATCACCCGGAAGAAGAGAGTGCGTTGACTATTTTCATGCCTCAATTTTCTCTTGGCTGATATCTAATCGCAGAAAGTGGGAAGTCGATTGAAAGGCGAGGTCCTCACATTCGAAGAGACAAAGGAGTACGCGGATGTTTCGACGCAGTACTATGTGTCCGAGCACACTGCTGCGTGCTCGATGCAAACTGAGCCCGAACCCCAGGTCCCCACTGCCACCTTTGCCATGCAAACAGAGGAGACGCCGTCTACTTCATTTGCTATACAAACCGAACCTGAACCTCTCCCTATTCCCCGAATTACTGCAAACATCGAAATTCAAACAGACGCTCCTGAAGCAGATGCGGAACAGGAACCATCTCGTTCACCTTCCCCAATCGAAGGGGAATCGCTTGCTTCATCCTCGTCCACTGTTCTCCCTCCCACTCCCAAGGGTGGACTCGCTCACAATGACCTACCCCCGTCCTATGCGCAAGTTGCTTCCTCTGAACCTCTCGAGACGCTTCAAAAGTGGCATCACGGTCTCCAACTTCCAATCAGTGGGCTCCCCTCCGGTATCTCCGAGGACGCTGCCGAGGAATGGCGTTCGCTCAAGGCCGAACTCGGCGTCGAGTGCGCAGTGATCGACCAGATCGTCGAAGCATCCACAAAGACAGGTCCGAGACCTAGCTCGCAAAAAAACAACAAGTTTTACAACATCTATAACACCTACGTCTACGGAGGTGATAAAGATGGGTCTGGGAGCGGGCCCGGCGGGGGTTCGTTTGGCCTCAACATCGTCAAACAGCTGTTGTTCTGCATGAGCGCGTCGGCATGCATGTACCTCGTCATGGGACCTTATATCGCTGCGCAGTATACGCCTGTGGGCGGTGCAACCTACTATGATCGTGCCGCGTGGTCGAGTTTCAACACCATGCAGGCCCCCGGGGAGGGCTTTGGATACGATGGCACCTCAGCGCTGTGGAATATCGTGGGTAGAGTTGGATACGGGGCTGCTCGGATTGCAGGTGGATGGCCGACGTAAACTGTCGGACGACCCTGTGAACACGATCGTCGATGATGGTTGGTTTGACAACCGACCCTTGACACAAGGCCCTGTGTCGTTATCGTTTCAGCGGTGACAGAACCCTCTTTTTCGTTCCCCCCTTTTTTCGTTCTTCGTGTTCATATATGGTTTATCGCGCTATCTATCCGTTCGCTCGCTGGCCTCTACGTATTCGCTCGTTCGTTTCTCGCTCACTCGGGTGGCTTTCTTGCTTGGCCCCTATGCTATTCCGTTTCGTCTTTTTCGTACTTGTAGCATATCCTTGATATCCAGGACTGGATCACATTTTGCATGCGCATATATATTTCTCATGCTTGTCACTCTTTCCGTTCCTTTTCTTATCCTATCTAGTCACATCACTCCGTCTCTATCCCCCACTCTCTCCACTCTGTATTATGTTTTAATGCATTGGTAATTAATGCAACGATCTCCCACATCTAACAGACTTTCTCGCCGTGTAGTGTAGGCAACACGTCTCTGTAATCGTACAACTAGAGCACAATCGAATATCTAAGGGTCCGTTCCCCAGCACCAGCGATCAGTGAACTGGACGTCGTCAGCGGGGGACTCATCTAAGAAGCATGACCTAATTCTATGCCAATCATATCGTCCGGCCCCTGCTCGAGGGATAAAAAGAGCGAGGGTCATCATGTGTGTGAGGAAAAAATCAGGATAGAAAAAGGTGAACCAACGGAGATAAGAGAAAAAAGATGAAAAGAAAACAAGGCAAGACATGACCACGATTGTATCGAAATACAGCGAATGCTAAGAAAAGACATGATATCAGAATGATGAGGTCGCGAAAACATTGTAGGCGGGGACGGCTAGCACAGAAAAAGATGCAAAGCGCGGGTGAGGGAAAGGGGGGGAGTAGATGGTGTCGGACGCGACGGGCGACGGTGAATATTGACGCCCATCTATTTTAAACAACAGCATGATGTGAGCCAAACGCCGAAAGGAGAAACCGGGATGAAACCGTTTATTCGGAATTGAATATCGGGAAACTTAATTTGAATGCACAGACGGCGATCGATGTCCGTCACAGCGGGGCTACCGACGAGTCTTCATCTGTTCCGTCCATCGTCAGAGAGATCCAATAATGGCGTCGGCGGTGGTGGAGATGCGGCAGTAACTGACACCGATGGTGTACGTCGCTTGACCTCTATCGGAACCATTTCTTCATCACTCTCCTCGTCATCTTCCTCGTCATCTTCCTCATACATCTGGCTAACGTTGGCGCGGAACGCTTCGCGTTCATGTTCCCTGTTACGTGTGTCACGGAAGAAACTGGAATCTGAATCAAGATCCTCGTATTCTTCATCACTGGTGTGGTTAAGGTCCGACTCATATGCGACGTGATGGAGGGGGCTTGGGCTCGTCGTCGTCGAGTGATGGTGACGATTAGGCGCGGAATCGGGAGGGGGTACATCGCAACAAATATGTACAGATGGCCCAAGGTGTAATCGTTCCGGCTGTGGGTGTCGCAAAACAGCAGAGGCATGATTAATAGCCTCCGTCGCCTGGTTGAGACCGAGAGGAAGGTTCGACACGAGGGTGGTGGGCTCCACACCACCAGCTCCCAAGAACATAGCATCGTCGTCTATGCCGTCCTGTTCTCCGGAATTGATGCTTGTCACGTCTTCCACATAATTGACCGGTGCACCCCAGCTTGATGCGCGTCGTGCAGCAGTCAGAACGTCATTGCTGTGATGCATGCTCCGCGAGAATTCCTTTCCATGGTGTCGCAGCACTTCGTCACTCCTCCTCGCCATGATATCTGTGGATGGACCAGGTTTCATGGCATTCTCCTGGTAAATTGATACTCCCGACGAAGAATCCAGTGGTGAAGAGGCCTGGGAAGCAGTTTTGTGAGACGAGTGGGGGCGCCACATTGAAGAGAGAGAAAAGCGATGACGCGAACGCCCGTCCTCTGGTAACGGGGTGCTTGAACCATCCTTTCCACGACTCGAAGGCCGAGTCTGAGACCCCGTGGAGCGCGAGGAATTCACAATAAAATGAGGATGAATTTCCCCAGGCGGAATGAGGGTCTCAGAACCGCGCCGGCCGGCTGCGAGCCGTATAGAGTTCGAGTCTGAGTCTTGAGAAGAACCATTTGCAGCCGATCGTGCCCACCTTTCGATGGACTTTTCCCTTCTTCGATCCATGTTTGCTGTCGAGTCGTTCCGTAGAATAGCCGAACGAACAGTTCTTTGCTTCGCCTTCTCACAGATCTCGGGACCCGGTAAACATGCAGTAGCACTTTTGTGGCGGCCCACAGGAAGCGATTGAACACCAGTGGTATTGTCGTCATCGTCATCAGTTCGAACGCTCCGGCGGGAAGACCGAGGTGTACGAACGGTACGGAAGAGGAAGGAAATACGGTTGGTGAGTCGCTTATGCCAGCCCCATGTAAACCTCGCCGTCGTCATTGCCGTTCGAGTCTCGTTCTCCGTGACCATAACCATGTCACTCTTGCCTTGTGACGTCTGGCTGAGCCACTCGTCTGGATTCCGAATGTCGCTCAGAAACCAAGGATAACGCTAGAGTGAGATTTAGTATAATGTTTCGTCCGAAGAACGAAAAGCCATTCACTTTGGCATCGGCAAGTGTGATACGCTTCCTGGCGTCCTTCTGAAGGAACTTGTCAAGAAGATTCATGACGATAGAACCTGGGTGCGTCTTGTGTGGGCGTCTACCTCCGGTCGGCTTACGATCGCTTCCCATATATTCATCTGGTTCCCAGTCGTTGTTGCAGATGACGTGGTACAACACGTATTCACTGGAGTCGGGGGCTCGAAATGGAATGTGTCCGAACAAGAGGCAGTACAAAGTGACACCAAGGGCCCAGACGTCGATGGCTTTCGTGATGGGTTGACGGTGGGGAATGATAGGTGAACCCTTGATGGTGGACGACGAATTGACGTGCGTAGCGGATTTGTTGGAATGCAGGGTAGTGGTGGTAGCAGATGCCGAGATTATCGGTGATGGCTCGGTACTTGTGTACTCTGCAATCACCTCAGGGGCAAGAAAAGGAGGGGTACCGGCACGTTTTGACAAATCTGAATCGTCTAGAAGGATTGGGTCGTTTGGGTCATCGAGCGCGACTTGACCACGTCCGGCGGCAGCTAGTCGCTGTGCATAGGAAAAATGGGAAACCCCAAAATCTGTGATTTTGACCATTTGACGGTCCGCGGTCCAGAGAAGGTTCGCCGGTTTTATGTCACGGTGGATAATCCCTTGATAATGCACTGCGCAATGAGAACAGCAGAAAATAGTCAGAGACGGAAGGACGCGGAAGGAGGAAGCCACGCACAATATTCTAGACCAAGAATGACGTCACGACAGATTCGTCGGCATTGATCAACTTGCAAAATTGGTTGATGATGTTCGTCGCGCCACTTGATTTCTCCGCCACCGAGATACTCCATGACTAAAGATGATGGCTATGAGCGCGCGCATAGAATTTTGGACAAGGACAAGCCATCCCATCATACCGTGTCCCGAGCTACAGCCACAGGGTCATAATTCCTCGATTGAGATACTCGCCCATGGCGCGGAGCCGGGAAGCAGATAGGGAGGAAAGTCTGCCGGATTCGCGGCAGGAAGCGAGGGGGGAGCTTACCCATGTAGATTCTATCGTTCAGCTTATCATCAATGACCTCAAGGAGACGGACGATGTGGCCGTGGCGACATTTTTTCATGATAGCGATTTCTTTGCGTATCTTTTGTTCGAGGCTGCCAAGCTTGTCAGTTAGAGGCGTATGGGGAGAGGTCGGGAGGTTTCTCCGACGAAGAAGATTCATCTTCTCGGCGCGTGGGTTATTACGTTTCACGGCCTTTATTGCCTGATAGGTGTTGGGAAGCAGTGTTGAGGGCATGAACGCCGAGCGATGGATAGAAAGGACTGACCACCTCGCGCCGATTGTGTAAGAGGTCCCAACACACCCATACTTCGCCGTGTTGGCCTTTGCCGACGCGGTGGCTGCGTAGATATTGGTTGACCCTCGGGCGCCTGTCATCGCTGTATAGAAAGTGCAATTCTTGGGTCATCCGGACGGAACCTGGAGGATCAAAGGGTTGAGCCGGTTCGCCAGCGAGGGCGGTGTCGAGTGAATCTGGGTTGGTGGCCATTGCTACGTGAACCACATGAAGAGCCCTGGGGCGAAAGCAGTCTGATAATAAGGAGGGAAGTATGGTTGAGAGATGGTGGTGGTGGTGGTGGTAGATAGAAAGCAACGTCGAGTGGAGGATGGCATTGGAGGAGCGATGGTCAGCGATAGGACTCCGGACACCGCCTAATACAACAGTATATCGCTCGTTGGATCTCTCGTTATAGTTTATCTACGACAGGACCAAAGGCACTCCTCGCCTACGCTTGCTCTTCATTATCCCCCCTGCCGCTCGCTTAGTCCTTGCGAACACACGCACTTGTCCTCCTCTTTTACATCCTTCATCACCTAGGCATCAAGTCTGTCAGTAAACGGTGTCTCGGGTCGCCGTGTGTTTATAGATTTGGGGGGCCTGTCTAGCTCAAGCGAGCGCTCGAAGCTAGAAACCCTTGGAATAGGAATCGTGTGAGAGCCCGCGACGGGGTGTCTTCGAAAAGGGACCGCATCAAACTATAACGTAGAAACAGCAATCCGCTCCCGTTCTGAGTCAGGTGACAGACGACCCCAGATCTACAGACACGACGACGAGCCAACCCGACGACTCACCGATTCAACATGCAAACCACATCCCTGTTCGAATGGAACCCGATTTAGCACAGATCACGGACAACCGAGCCCATCAGGAAAAGCTTGTTATCAGCCGTGGGCACAGGTGGGGGTATGCCTCATGATAGCAAGAATCGTTGACAAATCCATCCTCACGTTCCACCTCGGTCACGGTAGGCGTGGATGCGCCGCAATGAATTACAGAAGACCATGCATTACAAAAGATCTCCAAGGGAACATGTACCCACCTTCCAGGTGATCTTGTTGCATTTGGTGCAAGTGACCAAAAAACACGCGTTCGCGAGAACGGGGGCATCAACCACGGCCATCTTTGTGAGGTAGGTTAAGGTAATAAAGTCTGTGTATGAGTGTTGCAATTCAATGAATTTAGAGTGACGGTGACAATGCCTGTCAACTTGTCAACGTCAGACAATGGAGATAAGCACATTCAATCAGAGGAATTTACGTGCTGTGCTGAGGCACAGCATGCAAAATGAGACAAGTGGTAACGGCAGAAGATGATGGATACCTTACTGTTACGCGGGTGGGGCGTTCGAAAGTACATGATGGGGAGGGTGACCTTTTATGGAGCCCTTGATGACTCCGCCCGCTGACCAAGGAGGCCCGCTTCACAGGGCTGCCCAAATGTCGACGATGGCGTGTTCGCGGAGCTCCATTCGACGTGTCCCGACACACTCCTGACCAGATTATCTATGACACCATCTGACCATAACCAGCCCTTTCTTCTCACTGGGACGCCGCACATCAATGCCCCCAACGTACTACGGTCCCTCTCCGGTCTAGATCCCGCTTCTCAACTTGTTACAATACAATCATGTTTCGCACGGCCTGTTCTTGCTACTGCCGTGCCCTTTCTCTCACGATTACGGTCCTCAATCTCCTCAGTGCTTCGTGCGCCATCTCAACGAGAATGTGAGCCACACGTACGCAGACTTCTGCCCACTTGGAAATGCAGGACGTTCCCGGAGCGCCAAAACTCCATTTTGGAACGCTTGGTCAAAATAAGGTCTTCTGAGTCGTTGCCATTCGGATTCAGAAGCAGCGCCCCCCTATTTGCTCAGTCACGTATTAGCTTATTGTACGGCCAACAACTTGACGCCCCGCCATGAATTTGAAAAGGAACAACTCCATAGAGTGGGAACGGGAACGGACGTACCAAAAGAACAGCCCAGACTCCGGTTTGCTCCATTCCGCCCGTCCCCAGGTGGCAGGTGCTCTTGCAGTGCCCTGTCGAAAATATCCCGTTTGGGCCTGTAGACGTTGGACACAGGTTTCGAAGCCGTCATATCCCCACTGTTCAACGAGGGAAAGCATCATTGCTTATACGACTGACGAAGCTTGCAGGTTCGACGAGCCAGTCTGTCGTCCCCCCCCGGGTAAATCATCATCCCCGACAATTCTTGGAATCGGTGACATTGGGATGCACCTGAACATTAATGGGCCGAGACCTAGTGCCCAACCAAAATGCATTCCCGCCGATATAATCTTCGAGAAGCTGTCGAAGCGAAGCACTCTGCCCACTTCGGGTGGCTCGAGCTCAAGCCGGAAATAAGACGGTGCTCGTTGTCGGTGTAATACAGCCAATAACAGGATCATATAGAATAACGCATAGACTCGTCGTATATCGGTCCAAACAAAACCACGCACCCTATAATGAAGAGGTCATGCTCCCGAGCTAGAGCAAGAATTTCTCTGCGTTTCTCGGTGGTCGTCGTCATGCCAGCAGGGTTGCCAAAATACTGCGACGAGATTCTTGGGATATGATCCAATCGTTATGAATCCTCGGCTACTCACAGATATAGCAGCGGTTTTGGCTTCAGCTTTCCCGCCCGCCCGCTTCCAAGGATTTTTCTGGATGAGGTAGGGTTTACTCCCTCGTGGTCCGTCTCTACCTCTGACGTTGCAAGCTTTTGTGAGTTGTGCCATCTCACCAGGATTACATATGGACTTACCGATCATCTCACACGTGCAAACTTGTATCTGTCCACTGTATTTCAACATGGGATGAGGCCCACTGTCAATGGCACGCGGTAAATAAACGGATTCTAGACTCCACTCACGCGTATGCAGAAGTCTCGATGAGGATCGGATCCTCATGGTTTATAGATCCATAGGTTCAATTGGGGTGTGTAACACCCACCTTATATCCAACGTCCTGTGATCCGACCCCCACCGTCACCATCCACCCCTTGACATACTTTCGTTTGTGCATGTACTCTTGTAATCCCACGATCCATTCCTTGACTTTGGGAAATCCGTCCGTCGATGGGTACTGCAACCCCTCTCTGAGAGCTGAAGAAGGTAGGGTGTGGCTGTGATCTCTTTCGAGGGTCTTTTGGCGAAGCGGCAGTGAACGAGATGGAAGTGAAAGGGAACACGTCTTCGCTTGGTTTCCCCACTGAAAGGAGAGCACACCTGGAGTACTTTCCAAGGGAAGTAGGGCGCGGGCCCGCATTGTAAGGCAGGCTGCCATCGTCGGTTGTTTCAATGGCGGTGTGATCTCAATCACGGTCCACCGGGCTCGGGACGGTGGTGGACCCACTTGGAGTAAGTCTGAGAGCATTCGCAGCCTCGGAGAGGAAACGCGTGTGATGGGAAGTACTTGACCTCTCGCGATTCCTGTCCATTCACTCCGCCGTCAACATAAAGCGTGGCAGCACCCAGTGATTGATATTCCAGCGTCACAGGCCTTGTCATTTGTTAGTTTCTTCACAGTGAAACGACGTTGAGGGAGATATATATGTGGCGTACGCGGAATTGCGTTCCGCCAACTCAAGTAGGTCTCGGAGTATCCACAAGCCGAAGTGACCTCGAGGCGAAACGTGCTTCTTCGTTGGTCACCGATCACCCTTGGCCTTGTAATGTAGTAATCGTCTGCACTCTGTCGGCATACGTCACGATATTCTCTCAAGACTGACAAACTTATCCTTATCTTTGCTACCCAGGGCCTTTTCGGGAACACCGTGGACACGGTGGATGCGATACGCGACATGAACGGAGATGGATGGGGCAATTCAACACGGGTGTTTGATACGATGTTTCGCGGAATTACGAGGGATGGTGAAGAGAGTCATCGTCCGAGTAATAAGACATGCGCACCCCACGTTCATCGAGCAATAGCCAAGCTGAAGGCCAGATCGTCGCCACGAACGCGTGTTTCGAATTCTAGACAGTCATCTTGTACCCGAGTGGCGAGTTTCCGCCCCCTCATGATACGCAAGTTTGAGCTACTGGAGGCTGGAGCCTGGGAGTCCCGCAGAGACAATTGAGCAGTGACTGGGTTGGAGCCTATAGGGATCAACTAGCCCAGCTGAGAGTCCAGGAGAGTGAGAGAGCAGAGGAGATGGCCAATCCTGTCGCCAAGGGTACACCGCTTGGCGTTGGTTGTGAAACGCTGCTTTCCCAAGATTCAGCATATCTCGTTCATTGTGGTCTGTACTGGAGGGATTGCTTGGAAAACCTGCCGTGAAAACACTGAGACAAGCGGACAAACAGAACTGGACCACGCTCTGTATGGGCGACCACGACATAAGGGTCCAAGAAGGACTTCCTATCTCTGTGACGTCTGTGTCAGATAGGTATCGTACACGTGACTGGTAGTGGGGCTTGCATTAATGTTGCAAAATGCACATGTCAAACGCCCACCCGCGAGTATGCGTCCGACACCTCGAAACGCCGCCCAAGTTCCCAATTAATACCAACCATGCTTAGTGGTATCCTACATGTGGTGAGTAGTCCCTTCTTCTATCCTTGTGATTACCAAATCACGGCGACTACTGCTTACTTCTCCTCCCGCTCCCTTATCAAAACCTCTTTAAGTCGTCTCAGTGCTTCGTTGACTTGTTCTGCTGTAGAAAGTGAGAATGCTGCTCTCACGTAGGCTGTTTTGCGTCCGTTTGGGAGGAAAACTGTACCGGGAAGAGCGAGCACACCGTTTTCGTATGCCTTCGTCTGAATCAGTTCTTTTGAGTCGCCTTCTTCATTAGGGTCCGGATTGATGAGGAGCTTGAACCTACGTGAATGTGCAACTCATCAATACATGGTCTTAGGAAATCCGATGCCCATGCCAATCAGCGAGACGCAGCCCAGGGATATGCAACGGAGTCCAGGAAATACCTCACAGGACATGCCCACGACATGCAACTTTGAATATCCGAACTGAAGAAAGACCCACCAGAAGAACATTCCGGCTTCAGGCGTCCTCCATTCTGCAAGATCTCCGAGATGAGTTTGCAGTGCTTTTTCAAATGTATCACTCTTTTCTCTGTAGAACGCTGCCACAACCTCCGTGTGGGTAAAAAAGCCTTCGTATCCCCATTTCTCGACCAATGCTAGCGTGATAGCTTGCACGAGGGAGGAGCCCTGCAGGTTAGCGAATTGGGTCTGAAGTCAGGGACGTTAGGTCAACAATGTGGCAGGTAGGCAAACAAGAACATACATGGAGATCCATAGCATCGATGATTGGCTTTGGACCCGATGCGAAACCCATCCGCATCCCTGCTGAGAGAATCTTGGAGAAACTGTCGAAGCGGATCACGCGACCCAGTTCAGGTGTCCCAAGTTCCAGTTTGAAGTACGAAGGCGGCCGCTCAGCCTTGCCAAAGTACAGGTAATAGTATGGATCATCTGGATCAATGGCTCTTGTCAGATCCACGGGCCCAAGGGAACGGATTTGTTACGAACCCTCGAGGATCAGGAAGTTGAACTCTCGGGCTAGTTGAAGTACTTCCCTCCGACGTTCGATCGTGGCAGTCATACCAGTTGGGTTACAGCCATACTATCGTTTTTGTCTTTCACGTCAAAAGCGATCGATCAGAACATCAACAACATACTGGAACGGTATAGAAAGCCTTTGGCTTCTGTTTTCCTGCCGGCCAGGTTTCAAGGATAGACCGAAGATCATTTGAGCAGACGCCATTTTCATCCGTAGCAACCTCTGCAAAGCATATGAGAGATTGGCTCGAGAACTAGATTGGACCTGTCTGACCAACAAGCTCGCAGTGGAGAGACCTGAGAATAGGGAGAACACCACTGGTGGGGACGATCAGTGGCTTGGTGGAGCAGCACTGCCAACCGGATCTTACGCGTATACGGGCGCCTCGATCAATATGGGGTCACCAGGGTTCATGATCGCGTTGATTGCCTAGATAAAATTAGCAAGCACAGCTTAGTTGGAGTAAAGCACACCGACTTTACAGATTACATCCTGGGACCCATTCCCGATTGTGAGTCTCCATCCTTCAGTGCGCTTTCTGCCGTGCGCGCGCTCTTGCAAGCCAAGGAACCACTCATTTAGGCGCGGCAGTCCTGCTGTCGGACCATACTGGAGTCCTGCAGAGAGATCTGCACCAGTGAGGGAGACTGGGATCGACTGGGAAGAGTGAGAGGGATCGGTGATCGTGAAAGAGAATGACTCGAAGGGAAACATGGCATCATTGGGTTTTCCCGCTAGCAGGGAGATCACTCCGGGTTTATTTTCCAAAGGGAGAAGTCCACGGACTACAAGATCGATATCATCAGCCTTTCAACCCTATCGATCGGCACCGAGAAATGACTCGCTTGCGCTGGGTTTCCTCTCCTTTGCAGCATCGGATAGGAAGTACTGATAGAGTTCTGGAGGAAGTGGTTTCGACGTGGTCGTATTCGAGCATGTAACGTCTGTCGGGGCCGCGTCGTCGATAGCCATTTCGTGTGAAGGGTGATGGTTGTGTAGACAAGGAACCAGATTCTTGCTTTATATTTTTGGCTTGCACAGCGAGTACGACCAGGCGGCGCCTACTACCGCGAACTGATTTCAGACATCGAAGTGCCAACCAAGGGCTGTGTCGAGGCAGTTTCCCTCCCTCAACTACATGGCGCGCCGAAATTATCCAAGCCTTCTGATTCCCAGAAATAACACAACTTTGAAGGACCTCAGTGGTTCAAGGCTGGCGCTCGGAGGCCGAGAGATACACACGCGTGGGTCTGAGGCAGGAATTACCCCGAAGTCTAGTATCGTGACGAACACAATCCCATCGATTCACATGTTCCAAAGATTGTACATGTTCGCAATAGGCTCGACTCGGACATGTCACACGTAGCCCGAGTTGCGACATGGACACCGTCGATGCGATACATACGACTCAATGGCAGTTCAGACTTGCCGCTCTCTTTTTCAAACATTGATATGCAACTTGGAACCTCTACAGCACATATAATCGTCGGCCTGGAGGAATACGAAGGTGACCTACTTGTAGGGAAGGGTATGTCATACGCAATGTCCTTCCGTTCTAATCTTGGTGAATTTCATTTAGTGTCAAATGGCAATGTTCACGAAGAATTACGTGTCGCAGCTTTTCAGGTGTATGTGGATGGATCGCATGCGGAACCAAAAGGAGCTTTCCTGGCACATTGGGCGTTACAACGGCACCGCGATGTTACGTCAGTGATACATCTTGTGTTTGCTAAAGTTCAGCTCAGTGGTGAGTTACCTCCTCCGTACGGGAGGAGATCTCTGGTAGTCAGACGTGGTGAGGTGGTTAAAAAGCGCCCCTCCGTCTGCGATGGGGACCTCCTCAGGCTAGTGCCGGGCAACAAAGAAAAACTCCACTAAAGGTGCAACAGTCCTTGTGTTGGGAAAGTGTGTTGATTTTGCATACATTTTTGCACCACTTATCCAGGGTTTGGGTCAGAAAGGGCCAGGACACTCTCCGTATGTGTGGCGCTTGATCCGCAATAGTCAACCAGAAATCGCCTTTGTGTTCAAGTACCGGCCACTTAGTACCGCTATCTGCAAACATTACTGGATGCCCAACGTTTAACTGTCACTCAGGCATCCTACAAGCCAACGGTATCGCCCCCAAGCCAACCTCGAATAATGCCAGTGTTGGCATCCCTGGTGACCCTGTCTTCAAATCAGCCCAATTAAATGACCGCATACGGGGTTTAGAGTTACCTGCCTTATTCTATGCCTCCTTGTATGTTCCATTAATATTTCCCGCCAACAGAATGAACTGAAGCGTCTTCGGGACCTGCAAGCTAGCGACTTTGAAGACCGGAAGCCAAAACAGAAGAACCCGGGACGACCTATATTCGGTTATGGGGATCTCACATAATTTTGTCAGTCGAGTACAATATGGTGTATGATACTAAGTACTTATCTAGTTTACGTTCTAGTTACAGTACATATTCAATCTTGTTGCTTTGCGGTTCGAGTTATCTTCATCCTAAGTGGACAGTATAATGCCAAAGGCTTTGCGATGCGGAGTCAGGCTCGGCACCACTGGTACTGGCAGGACTTTCGTCACCCATACGATGTTGGGTTGTACAGTATCAGCAATCTCTATGAGTCACTGGTTACCAAGCAGGCTCAGCTCTTTCACTGAGTTCCCGAGACTCATTCCGGTTACTGTTTAGGCTGCAGGTGGGTTACCGCACCATCCCTCCCTGTACAATGAGGCTCGCCAGCTGCGGAAGTGGCAGGGTAGAGTTACACAACTGTAAGAGAAACACGTTAGCGTCACAGTGACCAAACCAACTTGAATGTGCGTGACGGTCGGACTCGGAACGGACCTATCAGTCATTCGTGTTCAACCTCATGTTCGTGTCTCTGTCAACCATAGTACGTCCAGATGAGTCACCGATTGTACATGGTCCTTACTTCCGAATTCCAGTGGCAAGAGAATTGCTCCTCGGAATGACTTCAAATGAGCTCACGTCACATGTCAATGGAGCAGGTATCAGTGCTTATATTGCTGCTTCAAAGCTCTTGCACTCCTAGAGTGGTTCTTGTTCCGGCCGCCCCTTATAAGTTATCCCACGGGTGGAAAAGAAGCGTTAAGCGTTAGGCAACTTTGTTGGCTTCTCAGAAGGCCTCGGCGAGACGCGGCAATAGTGTACATGTGAATGGTGTCATGTTACCTGTCGTGTGCTAGCAAGCACCGAGCGGAATCCGGCTCCTCGATGCTCACCGTGGTCAGAACGGATGTTCTCCGACTCGGATCAGTTTAAGCATCGCTCAACTGGGTTTCATTGACAAGCTCAACGTTCCTTGTAGTAATATCGCCTAATCATCGACAAGGCGTGCAGGGGGTGTTGTTCATGTCCGCCGTATTCTCGAAAGTTTCTCTTTAGAAAAGTGCCAACGCCCACTTTGCACGCTCTTTCTAACCGATGTTCGCTCTTGGACTTGCTGTGGACATGTCACGCTTTGTGCGCTGAAGCCCCATTATGTATCATACCTCGTGTCCTGTTACTAATCAGTATCCGCTCCTCGCTCTCGCACGATCATTTCCTTGGACCACGCACCCTTCCGATGGAGTCCTGTTGGCATACTTTTATCTCAAGATGGACTCCACAGCTTGTCCTGACTAAGTCCATGGACAAGCTTCTTTGGCCCTTCGGTGTTCATGTTTCCCAAGTCAGGCTCCAATTGCATTTCACGACCTGCCCCAACGTTTTCGTAAGGGTACGCTGTTCGTCACAGGCTAGTCAGCGTGTTTGAGTTAATGGCAATGCCATCCCCGAGATGTTCTCGCACAGTGACTGCTCCACTGTGGATAATTTCTAGTGCATTCCCGTGTGTCACGATTTTTCTCCACTTACCCCACGATGACGATTCGCTTGTTGACGCCCTCCATTGGCACTCGCCGAGGACAGCTTGGTCTGCCCTTGATTTTGATGGTCTTGCTGACTGAGATCAACACCAATCTGTGCATTCCTTCAAGATCTCCACGAGCTGTGGCTGGGCCCTGACCGGGGCACTCGGTGGGTTTGCAAAACGGACCGTGCTGTGCTGCCTTTAACATTCTAATCAGTGACCCTCCATTTAGGGGAAGGCTGTTGCCCTGAGCCGCGGTGTCAAATGATCCAGACCATGATTCCCGGGCACTCTACCTGGTTCCACTTTCCCTCACGTCCCTACGCAGCACGAACAACACGAGGTTTTAATACTTCGTGTGGCTTTGACTGGTCGAGGCAATGCATTGCCAGCGTATAAGTAGAGCTTGCATCCGTTACTATATTTTCACTGCTACATCCCGCTACTTCTCTGACATCAGTTCAGCACCATCCTTACAATGCCTGCACGACATCTTGCTCTCATTCTTCCATCCAGACAAGCGCCCTTCGCTCTCGGCACTCGTGAAATCAACGAGCCTGGACCAGGAGAAATCCTCGTCCGAGTCAAAGCGACTGCGCTCAATCCCAGTGACGCGAAGGTCCAGAAACGGGGGATTTATGTCTCCAAGTACCCTGCTGTGCTGGGCAGCGATGGCGCTGGTGTTGTAGAACGAGTGGGGGAGGGAGTAACTAGGTTTGATCCTGGAGATGATGTGTAAGGACCCGGTCATTATGGTCCGATGCGCACGTAAGACTGATCCTTATCTTGTTTATTAAAAGATTTTTCCATGGTGCATACGACGATAATGACTTGTCGACATTCCAACAATACTGCATTGCTGTGGTCGACTTTGCTGCGAAGGTATGCAGAGACTGGACAGTGGTTCCAAAAACAGCTCTGACACCGCATGCAGATCCCTGACAACTTGTCGTACGAACAGGCAGCGACACTGCCGCTTGGACTGGGAACTGCGGCTATTGGGATGTATGGGCGAACTAACGGCATCGGCCTCATGCCCCCGTGGAAGCACGGCGGAGTAGGCAAGTACAGGAACATGCCTATCTTAATCTTCGGTGGCTCAGGATCTGTGGGCAATTACGGTAGGCGTAGATTATATCAAGCATTGCATGACAGCGTTCCTGATATAAATTTCCCAGCCATTCAATTGGCTAAGATGTCTGGCTTCTCCCCTATCATCACAACGGCCGCACTAAAGCACACCGAATACCTCAAGGGACTCGGTGCAACGCATGTGATTGATCGATATCTTTCTTTCGCCGGACTGCAGCAGGGTCTGGCACGGATCACCTCTGCGCCGATAAACGTGATCTATGATACGGTTTCCATCAGGGAGACCCAAGAAGGGGCATGGGCATTGCTTGGACCACAAGGACGGCTTGTCTTGACGCTCCCTTCGGTGATCGATAAACATCCCGGCGATCGCCGGGAAATCGTCCTTACCAACGGCAACCCACACCTGGAGGAGAACTGGGAGACGGGGAGACAGTTGTGGCTGCACCTCACCCGATGGCTCGAGAAGGGCGACATACAAGTAAGCGCAATCCATTCTATGGGAAAGGTTGGATGCTGACAGAGGTTCGTCGTACCAGCCTAACAGGGTCGACATGATTTCAGGAGGACTGAAAGGAATCGAGTCCGGACTTGAAAAGTTTGACGGGGGACAAATTGACGGAGTAAAGCTAGTTGCCCGTCCGCAAGAAACCGAAAGGTAGAAGACGCTTAGTCGTGCATGTCGTTTTTCGGATAGAAATCTTACATATCTTATTTTTTTCTCGTTCAGTGACTGTGTGATGATGTCACATTCATCTCATCATGTAATCAAAGAGCTTAGGAGGACACCATCGATGCGATACATCAGACTCAGAATGGCAACTCGGTTTTTGCGGGCTTTCGTCATGGCGCGACATGACTCGGATCAGCGGGCGGATATGGAATTCGGGGGGTGGCCAATCAGTAAATAACAAACATATGATGTAGTATAAAAGGATACTCCTCGACATCACTTATATATCCACCATCACATCAACACACTATGTCTTCTCAGAAACAGAAAGCTTTGTTCTTGGAATCAAAACAGGGGAGGTTTGTCGTCGGTGGGCAAGACGTCCCAAAGCCCGGCAAGGGTCAGCTTCTCGTCAAAATCCACGCTGCCGCCCTCAATCCCGTCGACTACAAGATCCAGCAGACAGGGGTATTCGTTGAAAAGTTCCCCGCCGTGCTGGGTGTCGATATGGCGGGTGTTGTCGAAGACGTGGGCGAAGGCGTTCAAGATTATGTCACAGGCGACAAAGTGTATGTCCAGTTTTACCTTGGATCTCACTCACCTTTTGACCACATTCGTAGCCTCTCGCACGGGAGCTTCTCCAATGATCAAGCCAGCTACCAGCAATACGCGGTCGCCGTGGCCGATTATACTGCGAAGGTGAGCGAGTGTAACAGTGACATAACCTATGACGTCAACATTTCACAGATCCCTCCTAACCTGAACTTTGATCAAGCGGCTACTGTTCCGTTGTGTTTCGACACTGCCGCAGTTGGCCTGTATTCAGACCAACTCGGTGCCGGACTCACCCCGCCCTGGGTGGAAGGCGGTCAAGGCAAATATGCCGGCAAGCCTATTTTGATCATGGGCGGCTCTTCGTCCGTTGGCTCGTATAGTAAGTGAGCATGTGGTGGTCCTGTCGATGCTTACCCTCTTTCGCAGCTATCCAGCTCGCCAGGTTGTCTGGATTCTCTCCTATCATTACGACCGCAAGTCCCGCTCATCGGGACGAACTCAAAGCCCTTGGGGCCACGAACGTGATTGATAGGCATCTCACCCGAGACGAATTCACTGCGGCCTTGCAGAAAATCACTCAGCAGCCCATCAGGATCGCTTATGATGCCGTCTCTTCGCCAGCAACACAGCAGACGGCCTGGTCCGTTGTCGCTCGGGGTGGAACGCTTGTTCTGACCCTCCAACCTGTCGTCAAGGAGGAAGAAGGAAAGGGCCGTACCGTTATCACGACTTATGGAAGCCCCCATGCAGAGCCTAACAACACCATGTGTCGTGAATCTTGGATTATTCTGGCAAAGTGGTTGCAAGATGGTATTATCAAGGTATGCAAAACCCAATCGAGCGAGTAGGAGACTGACCAGGATGTGTTCTAGCCCAACAATCTCGAAGTCTTACCAAATGGACTCGATGGAATTCCTGGTGGCCTCGAGCGAATGAAGGAAGGGAAAATCAGCGGAAAGAAGCTCGTCGCCCATCCCCAGGAGACGGCGTAAGGCCGTTCCGAGCTGCTTTGAAGCCGTCTTGACTCAACTGTTGCGTGTACGATTAGTAATGATGCTGTTTGCAAGTCTGTCTCGAGAACTATACACGTTCTAGTTGGTTCAAATTCCTACGAATGGGGGTCTTGATGCATGTATTTATTGGAATGAATCGTTAACTATGTCGAGTTATTCCCGATCGTTAACTGGAGTAGTTGATGAATGAACGACAGTTGTTAGATTCCGTGCCAGGCAAGTTCTAAAGCGGAAGGAAGACGATAAGGATGGATCCGTTGCCATCCCAACAATAGATTGGGTACATAGGTCACGAGTATTGGCGGTGTAACAGTTAATACCAATTGGAGTCCAGAACTGAGTCAAGGGGGTCAGATCTGACCGAGTGGTGCGCACCCTCGATATTCTCATGTTAACCCTTGGATTGATCGATCGTATGCGTGAGTCTGGACTCCCGTAGCTGAATTAGACTACCATGTTCGCGACCCGTCTCGAAAAAGTGGTCTTACGCACATGGTCGGGTATGTGTGGAAGATGCGTATTTGAAATCCAGGTCGGCATATAACTTTCGGTTGTTTTAGCTGCGCCCCAAAGTTAACTCGCATGAACAAGTCGCAGTAGGACCCGAGCTAGAACTTGTCAAGGGCTGGATAGACTTCGAGATCACTGAACGGTCGGCCGGAAAACGAAAGGGCATTGGAAAATCAAAAAAGGGTACCATCCACTTCAACGATCAAAGTGGACTCACAGCACGAATAGCAAAGGTCCACGGCCCTACCTAGTCCGTGAGCGAGCGTCCGTAGGACTTGCGGCGGTCTGATGTGCGAGATCGGTTATGAGTGCGGCATTTTCGCCGTTGAATCCTCGACAGAAACTTATTGCCCTGAGGCACTGGGAGGATTACCCAGGACACCGGAGTGCGGTCAAACACCTCGTGCAGAGGTCACTGCAACATGATAGTGTATAGCAGGAACAAGACTAGGGATGTCCGCGGAGCCGTTCAGGAAACGCGACCCCCGTCAAACATGTCTGACGGGTTAATCGCATTAGGGACAGGGCACTGTGGTCCATCCACACAGGGGGCAAGGTCCGAACCTTGACCCTGGCCTAGACAAAAGAAACACTACCCATGTCGACAACCTGCCCTCAACCCTAACTCGACCGGTCCACCGAAATAACGTCTAACGAGGCTCAACTCCATGCTGCACAACAGCAACGCCATTTCGGCAAGGAGACGGCGCTTCTGCCTATTAGTACTAATCAGTAGCCTGCATAGAGGATCGACCTTCGAGAAAGTACACACCGGTGCGCTGTAAGTTGGAACACAAACGCTCGTAATCATCTTACTCAGTGCCAGTGCGTTACGGTCGATTGTACTTTGACATGGTAGGAGGAATCCGAGTCGCCAAGGGCACGAGGGACGACAGCGACCAAAACAGTCCAGCATCGCACTCGATCTTCATATCGGAGCACCACTGATCAGCAGACCATAATGTCGGCCGACGAACCGTCTAGGAGGGAGGAAAAGTCAAGATGTGTGTACGTTTCAAGCCTGAGATCCCACGGTCCCTGCATATGAATCTGATGCATCAATGCATCAAGTTGTCAACACGGAGTCACGGACCACGATGTGGTACAGTAAAATATTTAAAACATAAAATAAGGGAATACGTGGATTGGCATGAGGAAACGGGCGCAACGTTGGCGTGAGAAGGGCTGAGGCCCGGGAATGCCGACTTTGTAGATATCATTCTGCACAACTACATACACTAATACCGTTATAATGCTAGGGGTGAAAAATCAGAGACAAACGAGGGTCGGGTATGTCACATATCAAGTACTAGTAGTAGGACCCGTCGGTCCCACTATTAATACATGTATCTGGATCCCATTCCAAGCCCGAGAGTCTGCCCAGGGGTACGTCTTTGGACTTCAATGGTAAGGTTTCCATCTTGTCCGAAACGCGCACGGGCTGTCGACATGTCGACATCGCCAGCTGCAAAACCTATTTGCCACTCATAGTGGCCTGGGTGTGGATAAATGAATGAGAGCATTCATCAAGCAAAATTCTTGACTCACAATCACGCTCCATATGCCAAGCGTCCGCAACCACGTTCAGCCTATCTCCTTTCTTCGCTGCCACCGTGACCATTTCAGGTTGGATAACAAGTGGGAGGGTGACAGAGAGAATGTGACTTGTCGTTGTGCTTTGCACAACCATGGAAGGGCAGGAGTCTGGTGGGGGCGAACGTCTCGAGCGATCCGTCGGTGACGGTGAGAGCAAGTTGGCGGTACCTGTGGAGTTGACATTGCATGTCGAAGTGACGCTGCACGCAGAGCTAGTGCTGCTAGATGACGGGCTGGTGGTGGAAGCGATTGATGGGCAAGGGGACGCACAAGCGAGGCGACTTTTATCCCATTTCGGTTCGCCTGACCTAATGCGCTGGTTTCTGGCAGAGGACCGTGAAGAGCGCCTGCTGAGAGAACTGTTTGGGACATCAAGGGTAGACATTGCGCCTTGACTGTCGCTGGCGGTTTCTTGGGTGGGTGCGCTGGAGTCTAGAGTAGCCTCGGCCTTAAGTAGCATGTCGAGGGCGCTGTCTGAGAGGGATGACGTCGGGAAAGTAGCAGACATCAACAAATACGCTGAGTCGAAAGTCTCGTTATGTGGTCTGCGCCCAGACAAATTACCACGGGGAAAATGCGGGGTTTCCGCATTATAGGGTAGGAGAGACTCAACCTGGTAATTTAGGTCGTTTTGGACTGCGGTGCGAGGAGAAAAAAGGCTTATGCTACGGCCGCGAGGTGATTCTGAAATGAAATTTGACGGCCACGAACGTACATACCGGGGCATGAAATGAAAAATGTGGTTTTTAGTCTAATGGACTGATGATGAGAGATATTGTGGCGACTCACCACCCGCGTTTTGATTGGCCAGCTGCCATGCCGGAGAAGCTAGGTGGTGCTCGGTGTTTGTAAGGGAAGCAAACGTGTGCGCCTTGCGGGAGCCACGAGGTGTCTGTTTGCACCGGAAAGGAGACGTGGGAGGTGAACAGAATGTCCTACTAGCAGAATTATGATTATGATGGTCGCCATCTGTTGCAGATTGATTGATCCGACGAAAGACGGGTGGGACGTTCGTGTTTATGCGCAACGACATCGCTCAGCTATGTCGGGGGAGTGCAGGAGTAGGAGCAGAATTCGCCCATATTATACAGCTACACTGGTCCCCGGTCACGTTTCGAATACGACCTGTTCGGGTGGTATCTGGAACATCTGAACCCCGTACAGCCCAAATTGATATGAAGGTTTGATGGAAGAGGTAGTTCCCTATCATGTAGCAGTGGGTACAGAGTCCCTGGCACGATCATTGGCCCATCAAGAAGTCCGTCGTATGTCACTTCTGGACGATAGCTTGCAAAATGCTTGCCCTGACAGATGTTGGAGGTAGGCGGGCTCTAACGCACCAGACACGCTGTCACAATTGGCGGTCTTACGCAAAATTGAACACCAACAACGGCGTGGCACATGAGTTCGCTAAATGAGTTTCAAATACGTGGGAGACGAATCCAAGGGTTTTAGCGCACACCTGTGAACCGAACTTGTCTCTGCCACCTTTCGCTCACTACCAGTCGACCATTGACAAGTCGTACAATCGTTGAATAGCCAAGTTTGGCTCGAACTGTGAAGGTAGAGGCAGTGCAGCCACCTCTCAGATGCGGCGGCCCCCGTTGAATTGGAAATGTGGGCCGATCAACTGTGAGAGTTATTCTTATGGGTTTTTGTGTTATTGGCATCGTTCGGCTGCCAGCTATAGTTTGAACACATTGGTCTGTTCTCATGCGCAATCGATGGCGACTGAACGATTCCACGTCAAATTTACCATGAGCATGCTGGTGTGACTCACATTTTGCCTTGGGATTATGCCACTCCGCCCTGCAGCTCCGTTGAATGTCGCTAGGGTTGAACGTTGAAGAGTCGACGTGTGGTGGAGGAAGAGAAGAGCAAATGAACATCACGTCAAACGTGCATGTGTGGCGCTGGGCCGGACCGCGCAGCCGATCGACCGAAAACACAGTGAAAGGGGCTAAACCCACCCAACAACTTGAGGCCTTGAGGATCCGTCCCGGTAATACCATCGTGCTGACGTCTATGGCGTATCCGGATCACAAGGGTCGTTTATCCGCACCTTACATACACGGTCATTCGTCATGCTCAAGCTGACCTATAGCGCATGCAAACCGGACAATCGATCCGATTCTTGATCTCCGCGTGATAACCGGGGACTACTATGACGGCGATACACGGTAGAGGGAGAGCCGGTGGCCATACTTCGGCGAGGGGAGCCCGAAGCACACCGGGAGCACATGCTCGTTGCGAATTCGGAAGCGATTCGCGACTGGGCGAATCCACCGGCCTCCGTATCCGTCATTGACCATATCCGTGTGTATCTTCCGAGCACCCTTCGTCATGGACATTCTAAGGAACAGCGGAAGACAGCCCGTCATCCGCAGAGCGACGATCCGAGTCCCCGATGACAAATTTCGTACTCTGTCTATGATTTTTATTCGGGGACTCGGATCGTCACACTGCTTGAGTTCTCATATCGGTTGTTGTGGTAAGTCGTTCAATGATCATTCCGAGCCGCCACCTCTTTCCCGGACGCTTCCGATCTCAATGTCGCCGTGAGAGCTCAAGGTGGGTGGAGTCGTAACCCACGTCCACTGGGAGCCCATCATCCGTAGAGTGACGATCCGAGTCCCCGATGACAAATCTCGCACTGTATCCATGATTTTTATCATCGGGGACTCGGATCGCCACTCTCCTTGCGTTCCCATGTCGGCTGTTGTGGTAAGCCCCCGTTCAATGATCATTCCGAGCCACCACCTCTTTCCCAAACGCTTCCGATCTCAATGTCGCTGAGAGCTCAAGGTGGGTGGAGTCGTAACCCACGTCTATTGGGTAAATCACCAAGTCTGCGACCGTTTATCGCATTATTGTACCTAAAGCCGACACCCGCTTAATCGTTATCCATGGCAAGATAGCTAGTACGCCACAGCTGCTACATAATCTCGTTGCTAAAGGGCATCGCACGATCATCTGATCTATCACTGGTCCCTGGTCGGTCCGTGCCTCACCTCAAGTTTGCACTGTCCATATCCACATCGATGTCGCGTTCCCCCCTATTCTCCCGTATATTGTGATTGAAGCAGGGCAACAGTGCTGTTGACGTACCGAAAAAGAGCGACTCGGTTGAGGCTTCTCCATGCGTCAATGGGTACAACGTCGATATCATTGTACTTGTCATTTAAAAGCCTGTAAGCGACAACGTGTCCTTCATCGACGTTTACAGGTTTCCCTTATACCAATGAACTATAGAGACCAAGTGAATACATTTTCGTGCAGGAGTTGTTAGAACTCGTGTTGGCTGACCACTTAAGGACAACGAAATTGTAGGAACATAAGTACAACTGGATCTGATACGTTGGGGAAAACATCAATACTACTACGGACGGGGATGCCAGAAATAAAGTACGGAGCGATAAAAACAAGCGAGGTGTAAAACCTATTCCACATCATGTCAAGTCAATAACCTCACCAGACGAAACAAATGTCTTCTCTCGTTTAATCCTCTTGGCAGGTTGTGCTTTGCTCTCGCGGTCTGAATTTGACCTCTTCGATCGGAGGGCCACCATCCTTTTCCGAGTGGCGTTATCGATAATTTCGATCTCCTTATCAATGGGTTCTGGTTTGATGTCATCGTCGGTAGTCAAGTCAAGCACCTCTTCGGAAACAGCTGCCTTTTTCTTGGCTGGTGGTGGCTTGGGAATTATGCCATTAGCTTGCAAGAGACCTGTAAGCAACGTTTAGCTCAGTTTCCTATGCAGCGGATAGATATACAGACCAAAATCCCTGTATTTGAAGATGAATGTGGCGAGCGGAATCTTGCCATCCAGATATTTCACACGGCAACTATATTGTGTTACCGCCTTCGCTTCCTGGCCGTATCTGAAGGTTTGCTGAGTTAGATGCCGCTGACAGGACGATGCAATTGACGCACGAGACACAGTGCGTGACGGCCTTCTTTGACCGCTCGTGAACCTTGCCATGGCCGGATACGCTCGAACCAGGCTGAAATAAACGTGATTCTAGAGCGTGGACTCTGTATATATTAATCCGTATTTCGCCTAAGTGTGTTGAGGCTTGATTCAAGTATTCGTCTTCATCTGCTGACTCGTGAGTATTAATGCAAGTTACATGTAGTGTGTGATAGAATACCGGTAAGCTCCAGCTTCGAAAACATAAAGGGACGTGCAGACGACGAAGATAATGCTTGATCTTTCTGAACCACCTTGCGGGTTGTTGCCAAGTCCGGAAAATCCCCAAGATTCCTGGCTGGCGAGCGAAGGACTAGGCCTGTGACAGACGACCCATCGAGTTGGAGAGAAGAGCTCAGCGAGTGATCCCTGTATGCCACATCGTCCCTGAATACGACGGAAAAGCACTAAGGTTTGCCGGAGGTAAGGAAAGACACATGGTCCTTGTCGGCTTTGGCTACTCTACCTTGTCAGTTTGTGTCGCAATCCAACAAGTAACCTGACTACGATCGCGATCCTCCTCAATTTCGTACTGCTCGAGTTCCTTGCCGTCGACCTCGATCCACGCAGAGATACCGTTGAGCGACAGCATGAGTGAGGAGACTCAGGACTGACTCCGAGGAAACCCCACGCGGCTAGCGCTTGGAAACGTGTCACGTGGCTTGGCCCGGAACGGCCAGCGGAACCCGGATGGCAACCAGTAACAGAGCGTTCTGGACAGTCGCTCGACCACATGCGCCACGCATTTCCACAGCCATCTCGACAGCTCCACCCGAGCGCTTCAAGGAGCTTTCTGAATCTCTGTCAGAGATATGAGAATGTGCGCCAGGCTTCATCTCCTTCCTCGGATCCCACCCTCGTTGCAGTGTCAAAGTATAAGCCTGCCTCTGATATTACGCTCGCGTGCTGATAAGTATGAATGCGGACAGCTGATTTCGGCGAAAAAGATATAAACGAGTTGGAAGAGAAATCCTGGCGTGTGCGATCGGTCTTTGACTAGCTTGACTGGCGTTGGGTTGATCCTGTGCCATGGTCATTCCAAGAAACACCAGCGGATATCCATAATTTTTATCGTCGGGGTTCGGATCGCCACTCTACTTGGGTTCTCACGTGATAATATCGGCTGTTGCGGTAAGCCCCATCATTCCGAGCCCCCTCCTCTTTCCCAAACGTTCCGATCTCAATGTCGCCGTGAGAGCTCAAGGCGAGTGGTGTTGTAACCCACACCATTGGGCAAATTACCAAATCAACGACAGTTTGTCGCGTTATTGTACCTAAAGTCGACACCCGCCTGATCGTTATCTGCGACAATAGTCGCGTGGTTAAAGGTCATCGCACGATCTGATCTATTACGGACCCTGCACAATCGTGGTCGGACCCTGCCTCACCTGACGTTGCACCGTCCATACCCACATCGCACCCCCCCTCATATTCCCTCGTATATTGTGATTGAAGTAGGGCAACAGTGCTGTTGACGTACCGAAAAAGAGCGACTCAGTCGAGGCTTCTCGGTGCACCATTGGGTACTCAATGACGTCGATATCCCTATCCTTGTTATTTAACAGCCTGTAAGCATCAGCGTTTACAGGTTTCCCTTGTACCGATGAACTATGGAGACCAAGTGAGTACATTTTCGTGCAGGAGTTGTTACTCGTGTTGGCTGTCCACTAAAGGGACAACGAAATTGTAGGAACGTAAGTACAACTAGAGAGAACATAACTTATAAGTAGGCTGGACTAAAGATGATGAAGAAAAAAATACCAATAGTACTACGAACGGGGATGCCAAAAACAAAGTACGGAGCGATAAAAACGAGCGAGGTGTAAAACCGATTCCACATCACGTCAAGTCAATAACCTCATTAGACGAAACAAATGTCTTCTCTCGCTTAATCCTCTTGGCAGGTTGTGCTTTGCTCTCGCGGTTTGGATTTAACCTCTTCGATCGGAGGGCCGCCGTTCTTTTCCGAGTGGCGTTATCGACAATTTCGATTTCCTCATCAATGGGTTCTGGCTTGACGTCATCGTCGGTCAAGTCAAGTACTTCTTCAGAAACAGCTGGCTTTCTGTTTGGTGGTGGTGGCTTGGGAATTATGCCATTGGCTTGCAAGAGACCTGTAAGCAACGTTTAGCCCAGTTTCCTATGCAGCGGATAGATATACAAACCAGAATCTCTGTATTTGAAGATGAATGTAGCGAGCGGGGTGTCGCCATCCAGATTTCTCGTAAGGCAACTATATCGTGTTGCCGTCTTCGCTGCCTGGCCGTATCTGAAGGCTTACTGAGTTAGATGCCGCTGGCAGGACGATGCAATTGACGCACGAGACACAGTGCGTGACGGCCTTCTTTGACCGTTCGTGGATCTTGCCATGGCCGCATACGCTCGGTTCAGACTGAAATAAGCGTGATTCTAGAGCTTGGACTCTGTATATATTAATCCGTATTTCGCCCAAGTGTGTTGAGGCTTGATTCAAGTACTCGTCTTCATCTGCTGAGCCGTCAGCGCTAATGCAAGTACATGTAATATGTGATAGAATACCGGTAAGCTCCAGCTTCGAAAACATAAAGGGACGTGCAGACGACGCAGATAATGTTTGATCGTTCTGAACCGCCTTGCGGTCTGTCGCCAAGTTCGGAAAATCCACAATCCTGGTTGGCGGGCGAAGGACTTTGCCGTTGATGGACGACCCATCGAGTTCGAGAGAAGAGCTCAGCGAGCAATCCCTGTATGCCGCATTGTCCCTGAATACGACGGAAAAGCACTAATGTTTGCTGGTGGTAAGGAATGACACAATGGTCCTTGTCAACTTTAGCTACTCTACCTTGTCAGTTTGTGTCGCAATCCAACAAGTAACCTGACTGCGATAGAGATCCTCCTCGATTCCGTACTGTTCGAGTTCCTTGCCGTCGACCTCGATCCACGCAGAGATATCGTTGAGCGACAGCATGCCGAACGAGTGAGGAGGAATTAGGAGGGGAGGGAAGCGGCTAGCTTGGAACTTTGAAACCATGTCACGTGGTGACACGGCTTGGCGTCGACCAGCGGAATCCGGATTCCGGATGAAGCCAACCAGTAACATTCTGAGAGTGTTCTCGACAGTCGCTCGACCACGCATGACTTCCGCAGTCATTTCGAAAGCTCCACCCGAGCGCTCCAAGGAGCTTTCCGAATCTCTGTCAGAGATACGAGAACGTGTGCGCCAGGCTTCATCTCCTTCCTCGAATCCCACTCTCGTTGCAGTGTCAAAGTATAAACCTGCCTCTGATATCCTCGCGTGTTATGAATCCGGACAGCGTGATTTCGGCGAAAATTATGTGAACGAATTGGAAGAGAAAGCCCAGCAGGTGCGATCGGTTCTTGACTGGTGTTGGGTCGATCTGATCTGATTGTGTTTAGCTCCCGGATGATATCCGATGGCACTTTATTGGCACTTTGCAGTCCAACAAGTCAAAGATACTAGCAAGTACGTATTATGATCTTGCGTCATGTATTCGTCCCGACCCTACTCGGATCCATCAGTGATACCAAACATCTATGCCGTCCAGACCGTAACGTCTGCAAAGGCAGCGAATGCCTTGAACAAATCATTGCCACCTGAAAGGACCACGCCACTTAATGTCTTGCTGCAGGTCAATACTTCGGGGGAAGAGGCAAAGTCTGGGCTACCTGCCATGATATCGATAGAGTCTGCTCCGAGTTCGGAGCTCGTACAACTTGCGCAGCATATTATCGCGAGTTGTCCGAGGCTGCAACTCCATGGGCTCATGACCATTGGGTCACTCACAGAGACTCTTGCCTCGGATGAGCGGCCGAATGAGGACTTTGAGACTCTCAAGCGCACACGAGATTTCTTGGAGCAAGTTCTGCGACAAGATCCTACATCGGGGGGTAAATGGGGTGTAGACGGGAAGCTTCTGTTGAGTATGGGTATGTCCAGCGACTTTGAGGCTGCAGTGAAGGGTGGAAGTAATATTGTGAGGGTTGGCACTGGGATCTTTGGAACTCGGCCGACGAAGGACCATCAATAAGGGAGTGACGTGACGTGACGTGACACTAATTTAACGCGACGCGTCTTCGTTGATCGCAAGTACGGGTGGGACTTGAATATTCAAACTCCGCCCACAGTCATTCAACTCTGCCGCTCACCGTCGCCGCCGACGCCGACGCCGGGTCCGACGGTGCGCTCAAAGATTTAGGGGACAGGCCACTCGATTGATGAATATAACATGAACGGGACACGAACACACGCGACGGACCCCATGGAACCCGGCGTGAAACGGAAACTTCCAGACGATTCAAATCCTTTGCTGGCGGCGGCGACAAAGAGGATGAAGAAAGAGGTAGGCATGCTTCACAACATCGCGGTATACTCACCTTCAAGCACGCTACAGGCAAATTCGGGCGCGTCCAAACGGAAACGTGCGCAGATTTCCTCGGCTGTCGCGTCAATTGAAGTACTAACAGTCCGCATCCAGACATCGGGGAAGAGCAGCCGGGGGGTCTCATCATCGTTCGTGCACCCGTACAACGCGCCATATCGCCTCTTAATCCTCCCTCATCGCAACCGTTGCCCACGACAACCTCCTACCCCGCTTCCCGACCCCCGTCTTCCCATTTACAACCATTACACCCAGCCTCCAATTACATCGCACCCGGACCGTCGAAACCTCCATCAAAGAAATTCAAAGCTGATTCCTCTCGTGCTCCAACAAGTGCCAAATCGCGCGATGTGCTCGCCACAGCGCGTGAGGAACCAGAGTTAGACGAAGATATTCGTCAAATGGAGTCTGAGACGGATCGTCTGCGCAGTCGATCACGCGCAAAGGAAGCAGCCTATCCATCCTTTCAGCTCCCTTCCACAGCGAATACCCCTTCTAAGCGACACCCATCAGATGCCATACAGCCACTCCCCGAAAGCGATACCCCTCAGATCGAGCGCAACAAACTGATGCGTGAAGGTCCTTCCATTCCCCGCACACCACAAACACAGACACCCTCACATTCCCGACGATCTTCGATGAGCATGCGTGGTAAGCGAATAAGTACCAGCTTTGAAAACACTGGCGTTATTTGTGCGTCTCTCTCCAATACGTTCTGTTCGTCCTGGATTACAGTTTGCCTTTCTAATCGACCCTCATTTTGTTTTGTGTAGCTCAGCCCCACGCATCTGTTAATGATTCGAGTTTTTACAAACACATCGATTGCGATCTCCCCGACCCACAGCGTGCACGCCAACTCCTCGTATGGTCAGCCGCACGCGCCGTCTCACGATTGTCAGACACATCTTCCTCTGCGAAACTTTTGAAACCGCCGTCCAAATCGTCCTCGAGTCATGGCAAGGACCCGCCACCACTCGACGATCGAAAGAAACAAATACTTAAGACTGTACAAGAGGACTTTATCCGAATGTTGGCTGAGAAGAAAATTGACACGTCTGTATATGGTCATGGAGAGGATGGGAAGGCTGTCAAAGAGGGTGTTCTGAAACCTAATGAGCAGAACGTCAAGAACCGTGCGCGGGAGGTGACGTTCCAACAACACATAAATCGGTAGGTTGTCTGTTTCATACAGTCTCTCCCCCGACCTGAACGCATATTTGAATGTTTTAGGGCAGAAGCCGAGTCAGAAGCTTGGTCACGAGTCGATCAATTTTACCACCAGTACGAAGCCAGCTCCAAGGCTGATCTTGAAAGACGACGTCAGGCTCTCAAACCGCCTTCTTCTGTCAAGGCGAAAGGCAAACAACGAGCCACTTCACAAGAGCCGCAAGACGACTGGTCGTGGCTCGTTCCCCGTGAAGAAGATCTTTCCGATGGATTCAAAGATAAAATCGACCTCGAACTGATTAAGCAGGTCGTGTCCTCTGAGCCTCCACCCGGGACTGAGTTCCAAGGAGCCATGGATCAGAAAATAGGGGATCTTCAATTTAAAGTGGACAATCTCTACTCGTACGTCAACTCGGCGGTACAAGCGACTGACATGGCTGAAGCGGAACTTGATTATCGCTTCTCCCTTCTCTCGCTCGCGGTGTCAGCGCGATCACATTCCGTTCCGCCACCCTCGAGTTCATCGTCGACACTCGGTTCATACCTTCCACGTACACAACGAGGACTCAGCCATCCACCTGGGGAAGGTCCAAGAGACATCCTTCGTGCCCTGTCGCGGATAGACAAGGAACGGCCCCCAGGGAAGATTGGGGACGCTGCTCGAAAGGCAGTAAGAGAGGTGCAGCGCGTGCAGGTGGTAGGCTCTGGTGGTGTTGGGGAACGGCGAATAACAGAACTATGGCCAGGTGTTGGGGCAACACCACGCAAGGTACCTGGGACGCCACGGCGAAGAGATCGATGAAAGACGTCTTACATGATTTCTTTGTTTCACTGTGACCTGGTGCCACTGCCTCGACTCTTGAGAGTTTCTACTACTAGTGTGCTGCAGCCACGATGTATTTCTGATGTCTACCGACCTATCTTATTCGTTTTATTTCTGTTGCTTTTTCTCGAATCGCAATGCTATGGATGTTGTGCTGAGTAGTAGTAGGTCACTGTACTTCAAGTTGAAGTAAGTCCCCGGAATCTTGCCAAGTTCTGAGTCACGGCGTTGCTGTCAACAGCCATTATATCTGCTGTCCACTGGGGTCGAGGCAGTACGCTCCATGTTGTCAACGATTCTCCATACCGCCTTTACAGTATACTTCTTTGCACCACTGAAAGCGTCGTTTGATAGTTACGCTTTCCCTGGGAAGCCCATTCAAGGGGCTAGTGAGCAGTGAGCACGGGGTTCAGCCCAGCTGTCACAGGGTCTGTCAACTAAGTTACAGTTTTCAGACAGCCATGAGGACGACACCGAATCAATACAAGGTCATTGAGGTTTGTACCTGCTTCATCCCTGTTATTCATACCCGGACAGCCAAGCTCCAATTAGCACAATGAGTACAATGAGTTACCGGCGTGCCAGTGGTGGCAGTCGACCATCATTGACAACTTCGTGCTACACCATGTTGTTCAAGTGAGGCCACGAACAACGTGACGCTGAATGGGTCTCTCTGGCTGTCAAAAGCCCGTTTTCCCAAAAGCGACAGTTATGGAGTACTTGCTACGAGGGGTCGAAAGTATCCCTGCAAGGTGCGTCTTGAAAGTCACAGCCATAGTATGTGATACAGTAGTAAGTACATCAGAAAGGTTGTCGAGTTCGGTGAAACAACTTCTTAGGGGAATCGACTGCCTCCGCCAACTGCCAACCGCCTGTTGAACTCTTCCTCTGCACTCTTCAATACCTCCGTCCTAGCCTTCTTGCACGTTTCCTTGTAGTCCGTGGTTTCCCTCCAGCCTTTCCAAGCGGTTTTCTCTGACATGGCCCACCACTCCTTTTCGTATGGGTGTCCTGGCGCACCAGCGTACCCCCAGGGCTTGGCCGTGTAAGGTTGCACGTAGGGATTCAACACGACCTCCACCGGCGGATAAACAGGTCCAGTGAAATGGACGATCGCCGGATCCTCCATCTCTTTCAAGCAAAGTTTATCTCTATCCACAGAAGCACATCCTGCGTACGTCCCGAGTCCTTGTGCGTTCCACCCGAGGCTCAACGCGACCCAGTCGGTTTGAAAATGAACGTTGAGCGCGTCCTGTTCGCGATATTTGGAGTGCGCCATCTGGCGACAGCATGTGTCGAGCTCTCGGAGCGTCGAGCGCGTTCTCGCGAGATCGACGAGGAGCACGCCGGCGTTGAAGTATTCCCCTCGCGGGACACCCGAGTGTCCCATTGGGCATCCTACGTCAGGTGCCGCGGCGACCGACCGACCGTTGAGGTCGGTGTTCCACAGCTCTCTCAAGTCCTTGCGCACCAGAACGTCTGCGTCTAGATATAGGACGCGCTGGACAGGCAAGCATTTCATCATATCGACCTTGGCCCAGACGGCGCTCATGGTGGAGGTCAAGGAGTTCGGATGTAACGCTATAAAGAGAAGTGTGATGTTCGAGCGCATAGGCAACGATGCTTCGATCTTGCTCTTGTCTTCAGCGAGGAGACCGCAGTCGACGATGTAGAGCGTGATGCGACCCTGGACGTGCTCTACGACGCTGCGGAGAGTCACCGCCGCTGCCATGGCGTATGCAGAGTCGACGGTGAGCGCGATGTTTATTCCGTATTCAAAAGCGTCGTACAGCTGTCCATCTCTGCCAGGTTCTAGAAGAAAACCGATGCGCATGGGGATCTTTTTCTGCAGTGCCATCTGGTACTGTTCAGGGTTCGTCGATAAGCGCTCGTACTCTCCTTTATGGACTGCAAGAAAGGCGTCGATGCCGCGACGTGGGTGATGTGGGCTGTCGAGAGGCTGTTCAGGCCAGTTGTAATCGTCCAAGATGAAGATACAGCCGGGCCGCGCTAGCCGCCACGCCAACTCTGCATCAAGCAGCGTATCGTCTGAGCGATGGGATCCGTCGATATAAATCCAGTCAAACCCAGCCTCGTGGTCCTTGTCCATCTCCTCCCGCAACAGGGTGCACAGGGCTGGGACGCTGAATTGGGGGAGCACGCGTGCAGGACGACCCGTGAGCGCGAGGTTGTGGGTGAGTTTGCGATACCGTTCTCGTCCCTCCGCTGTCCCCATGAGGTCAAAGTGGTCAATACAGACGAGCTCCCCACTTGTAGCACAGAGGGTGGTCAAGAGGAATACTGCCGAACGACCCTCCCAAGACCCGATCTCGAGCACGCGAGGCGCCTTGGAAAGGACAAGGTGGAAGATATCTTGCCACGCGGGTATATTGAACGAAAACCAGTCTTGAGTCGAGCTGAATTCATAGGGGTCGATGGTCGCATTTGCATCCAGAGTACTCATGGTTGCTGCAGACGATCGTTACAACCGCGAGCTCGGTATGATCAATATGGCGAGACTTACCTGATTACGAGGAGGTTTGAGGTGGGGTGTTGAGGGGGATGGTACAGGATGGTTCTTTGTATATGTGAGATACTAGAGCGGTTCGCCGTTGCCCCGGAAAGGCATGGACGATCAGTCGTCCTACCTTTTGGACTTAAGGCGGGTGTGCTCGTAATCTGTGGGCGAGGTTCTGAACCATTTCTAGGTGATCTTCCGTGCCCTGATATGAATACGATTTGTCCAGACCAAGACGGGGGTGTTGAATGGCGCGCTGGGACCGCATACCATCATTCGACAGACCCCGTGCTTGTCATGGGCGTTGATCCCTATCTGCTTTTATTATAATGCTGCGTACCGAGAGCGATTTAAAGCGCATATCTCTGCTCCCCTTCTTCCTTTCAGTGCCGTTCCCCCTCATTCTTGGTGAGGCCTGTTCTGAATGCCGTCCGTTCTCTTGAGACAAGCTGACAGCCACCCCTTTTAGATATCAGAGCCAGTGAATAACATTCGACGTAAGTCATTCCATGTTCCCGAGCGTATTGAAGCATGTTTACCGTATTGGAGCCACCAGGGGAATGGCCGAGACAAAAATTCCTCCAAACCTTGCCCTACCCCCCATTGACCCCCATCGCAAGTTCTTGGTGACGGGTGGGAATGGATTCATCGTAAGCCGGGACACTACCAGACAAAGACATTGACAACTGATACCTTCTTCGAGGGGTCGCACGTGGCGAAAGCCCTCTATGACCTTGGTGCCTTTGTCCGCGTGGCAGATATCGTCCCATCCTCCGCGTTCGATGTGCCCATCTGTCACGACACACTCGTCGGAAACCTCTGCGACGAGCACTTTTGTGACCGCGCCGTCAAGGGCGTTGACACCGTCCTCCACTTTGCCGCCACCATGGGGGGTATGGGGACCATCCACCAAGGCAATGATTGCACGATCTACCAAACCAACGCGCGCATCACGTCCAACGTCTTGATCGCCTCCATCCGCGCCAACGTGCGCGTCTTCTTCTTCGCGTCTTCGGCGTGTGTCTACCCAGCACACAAGCAAGAGAACCTCGACGCCGACGTGTCGCTCAAGGAAGAGGACGTTTGGGAAGGGGGGACACCCGAACCGCAAGGACACTACGGGCTCGAAAAGCTCGTCTCCGAACTGCTCGTCCAACGTAGCGCGCACGACATTCGCGTCCAAATCGCGCGTTTCCACAACGTGTTTGGTCCACGCGGCACATGGAACGATGGACGTGAGAAAGCCCCCGCGGCACTCTTGCGGAAAGCATTGGCGATCTGCTTGGCGAGGAGAGGCCCGAAGGAGCTCGAGATCTGGGGCGATGGCAGACAGCGGCGCAGTTTCCTGTTTATTAGTGACTGTGTGGACGCCATCTTGGCGCTCCTGGCGTTGGGTTACGATAAACCTGTCAACATAGGCTCCGATCGCGCTGTCACGATCAACG
>JBBPNP010000140.1:0-61488 GCA_038090955.1 Xerocomellus intermedius
CTCCTACACTGTCGGGGTCTCAGTTACCACTAGCTCGCGTCGCTAACTCTCCTAATCTGCAGGGATCACAGCGCACTCGTCCCGACAGCTTCAGGTCCAGTTTCGGACCGGGAAAGCCTTCGGCTTTTCGCCCATAGCCTTTCGTTCTCGTACTTCATGTATCTACTCTGCCCTCGAACATTTCAGTCATTGCAGTGCAACACTACGACTTTAGTCCCTCTCCCCGACACTGAGCATAGATACGCATAGAGCAAGTGCCTCCTCGAGGTCTGATATCGCACCCCGCTGCTGAAATCGGGTGTAGAGGAGATCTGAGAGGCCGACCATCAGGGCAGGTCGACCGAGCCGTTTTGGCCCAAAGCGCAATGCAATGCGGTGGAGGGTGATTTTCGTTCTAGTCTTCGACGATGGGTAATCGAAATGCGTTGATTCTGTAAAAGAACAACGTAAACCTGGAATTCCAGTCTGCTGAATGTTAGGCATACTTGTCATAACGATCTCGCTCGAGTCGCTCCTGTGGTGGTAAAGGACCAAGGAACTCTGTACCACAGCCTCACACAAACATGACGCCCACTAGCTGTGAGACGGCGCTTCATTGACAAGTTCGTTCGTTCCTGGCGGCGGCTCAGACGCCGGAGAATACCTGATCATGCTGAGGTCGTGCCGGTGCATTTGACAAGACACGATGGAAAATGGATACTCCCTCTCGGGACAGCGCGCTGTTGGCGTCAGCGCCAATTCTGCACTTTGTATGTGCGATAAGCAGACGTATCGAGGTCTCCAAATAACAATTCTGACGCGGATGTCTTGTTGAGGGTACTCCTTAAGTAAGGGTGTGTCCGAGTCTTTCTGACCCTAGTGAGAGCGTTGTTGCGAACGGGCAGTCATTGATGCCCGGATCGGCCCGGGGTATCGTATCTCAGTTCAACGTCTACTTTCCCCAATGTCGCATCGCTGGAGATTGTCGTGTCGGATCTCTTTACGACCTGGACGCTTTGTTGTATCCTTGCGTCTCCCGGGGTGGCCTGCATAGGTTGGTCCGAGCAGCCTCTCCTCGTCGCACTCACGCGAGCTCGTCTTCTGAACGACATCGCAGATTCGTCGACTCTTTTTCTTCATTCTCAACAGCGGCATATTGGCGACGGTCCTCCAGATCGGCACTCTCATCGCCTGTTGTGACCAAGCCTGGATAACTGTATTGGCAAGTGTCGGGTTTTTGGGGCGATGCAATCGACGGTGTTTATAGAATGCCTTTTGTCACCTCTCAAGCTTTACACGAATACGCTGCGTGAGTCACACATCCCGCATGGATTCTGATTTCTTGTTTGATGGCGCTCTCGGTCTACTTGCCATGCGAGTGACTCTTGGCGGTCGATGCGTCGTGCAGCGCCTTCATTAGCACAGGCTCGACTCCCGCACGCAAGCTGAGAGCACAGCGCCACGGACGCAATGTCTCGGCCGGAGCCGGCTCCTTCAGGTCTGTGTTTGGGCACGCTTTTGCGTCGGTGCAAGAAGCCTGGAACATGCCAGGACGTTTTAAACGGAGAAACAGCAAGGTAAGTGCGCAGCGAGATTCCGTATCAAGATCGAATACAAGCATGGGAGTGAATTGGGATGCGCTACCTGTCACAGTGGTGCCGGAGAAGCACTGTTGATTCAGGGGCGGCCAAAGATCGAACGATAGAGATGGATGTATCCATGTTGTGCTACTAACCTTATAACACTATGGCCCTGAACGAGACAGGATACATGTGTTCCTCGTGGAAGGCGCTGGCGTAAATGCACTATACACATGAATGGAAACCTTGGATGAAGTGTAGATGATAAATAGTCGTATGTTTGAGTGACAGGGGCTCACGTGTGATCACGGATCGATATACAAGATGTGACGCGACGGTGAAAGGAGATGTTACACGAGTATCATATACCCCGGCGAGAAACGAAGTTCTATGAGAAAAAGATAAGATGACGTCCCTACAAAGGCTGCGTAGTACACCGACCTCCAAGTCCTCTGACGTCGCAACGGCAAGTACGAACTTTCTGTTGGAATCCGTCACTAACATATCGTCGTCAGTCGACCGTGCGGTTGAGAATATCAGAGATGGCTTACCCAATGCGAAAATGTTGTTGTGGAGAAACCCTGCCAATTCGGCCAAGGGAGTGTCGGGTGTGATGATAGTGTATGGATGCGATTCGTTGCGTATGAACTTGGACATGTGTTGCTTCACGGAATCATTCTAGTGAGGAAAGGCAGATGCGGGGTATGATGGCGAGGCGATCAAACGAAGGGAAGAACGACGTACTGGGTCCGCGTTTCCTGCCTCCCATTTGGCTATGAGTGCGGCAACATCGACATAACCAAGCGGTCGTCTGTTCCTGTCGAGCACCCTACGGGAAGAGGGTGAGTCGATCGAAATGTACAGAATGCACTAGCGGCGTAATCACGGTATGTGAGAGAAATCGCGCTCGTATGCGAGCTCGATTACACGCGAGATGGGTTCGTTAGCCGGGAGTGAGAAAGCTGGGGGTAGTTGGAGATCCTGGCGGTGCCCAGGTTGAGAATGGATGCCGCTTAGAGTGAGATTGTGCACACCTCCACGACTGCCCCCCGGTACTTGTCTGCTGGTAGCATCGAGACGCTGGAAGAACTGCAAGAGAGAACCGAGGTAGGATGTCACGAGGTCCAGCATTATGAAACTGGCCGTCTCGCGTCTTTGTAATTACGCGTTACGGTCGCTTCATACAAGTCTCTACACTCTAACTTTAGCTATCCATCAGCATCAAATAGTATGGGCGAGCAAGCCCAGGATGGTTCGCAACCTCCACCGGGTCCTTCACCCATACAAAGGCTCCACGAGTCGCTCATAAATCGCATAGCCGCAGGAGAGGTGCATAATCTCTGCGTTGCTTTTCATTGTTGAATTAGCTCACTTGTTGGGAAGATCATACATAGGCCGGCTTCTGCATTAAAGGAACTGCTTGAAAACTGCCTGGATGCTGGTACTACATCTATTCGCATTACCGTCAAAGATGGTGGAATGAAATTGCTCCAGATTCAGGACAACGGTTGCGGCATACGTGTGCGTGCGCTCGCCTCTCGTTACGATTTCTGTTCGCGTAGCTCACTTCCTTGACAGAAATCCGATCTGCCCATCCTAGCTGAGCGGTTCACGACCTCAAAAATCAAATCTTTCTCTGACCTGTCTCGATTAACCACCTATGGTTTTCGTGGTGAAGCCTTGGCATCTATATCCCATGTGGCCCACATGTCCGTTGTGACCAAAACCAAGACTGATTCCTGCGCCTGGAAGTGAGTTTTTCCATTGCCCCATCGGGCATCAAGTCAACATTCTCATGCAGAGCATGTTACTCCGAAGGTGTGCTGGTACCCCCGAAAGCAGGTCAGACGCCAGATCCTAAACCTTGTGCCGGAATTGATGGAACCACCATCATTGTACGTTTATCTTTGACAAGTTACTGTTCAATTTGTCCTCACCGAATTAGATTGAGGACATGTTTTATAATATGCCTACTCGCTTGTCGGCGTTGCGTAGCCCGTCCGAGGAGTACGCAAGAATCCTCGATGTTGTGACCAAATATGCCGTTCATAACTCAAAGGTAGCATTCTTTTGCAAAAAGGTGTGTGAGACAATGGTGTGTATTTACTTTCTTGCTGATCACTCCGACGAGGCCGGATCTGTCACTCCAGAACTCTCCACGTCGCCCACATCCATCGACCAAGCAATCCGACTACTGTATGGTCACGCCATAGGGAAAGAACTTTTACACGTCGAGGTCTCTTCGTCGCCCACTGACGGGACCTCACGGCCCATTGGATCCGGTGACGTTGATGACACTGAGAAATGGTCCGCTGAGGCCTATTGCACGAGTCCAAATTATCAAGCTAAGAAGACTGTGTTCTTGCTTTTCATCAACCGTGAGTCAACCTGGCGTGGGATGAATGTCGCGTAGTTCGATTACTCAGGATGTCGCAGATCGTCTCGTCGAGTCGTCCAGCGTTAAACGGGCAATCGAGAGTGTATACAGCGGGGTACTACCCAAAGGTGCATTCCCATTCGTATATCTCAGGTACGCACAACCACCCTCAACAAGACGATACATTAAAAACATCAGCCTCGAGATAGATCCCCGTTCTGTGGATGTGAACGTACACCCTACAAAACGAGAAGTTATCTTTTTGAACGAGGAAATCGTAACGGAACGAATATCAGATGCTATCCAGCAGGTCGTCAGTCAAAGTCATTCTAGGACCTTTGAATATCAGGTAGCGTCGAGTGTGCTGCTTTAGAGTGTTATTGACAGTCTTTAGACATTGCTCCCTGGCCGCTCGAACGAATCGAACGCGAAAGCTGGCCGGAAAGCGAGAGAGGAAGAAGAGGGTGAAGAAGAGGGTGAAGAAGAGGAGGACGAGGAAGAACGTCCGGCTTCGGCGTCTCATCGTATGTTCTCCCGACACTGTGATCTTGTTGTTACTTATCTTGCTTTAGCTACGAAGTTGTATTCGCAGCACAAAGTTCGCACATCGCTTCACGACCGTACTCTCGAATCAATGATCCCAGTGTTGAACCCTTCACGTTCTGACGGCGATGATGTATCCAAAAAAGCAGTCGGCCTCCGCGAGGTCCCGGAGTCTAACTGTGATTTAACTTCCATCTTGGAGCTCAGAAAGTCAGTCCAAAAAAACATGCACCACGGTTTGTCGGATTAACCATTCGAGTGGGATGGCGGATCCTTAGTTCATTTGACAGACCTGACCGAAATCATAAAGAAACATACGTTCGTTGGAATTGTGGATGATTATCGGTGTCTGTCACTGATCCAGCATGCTACGAAATTATATCTTCTCAACCACGCAGCATTGGCGTACGTCACATTTTCTGTGCTCGGATCCGTCCCGGCTCTGACGCGCATATTCGTAGCGAGGAGATGTTCTACCAGCTCGCTCTCATGCAATTCGGCAGTTATCGTCGGTTGAGGCTAGATCCTCCTCCACCCCTTCGTACTCTTCTGAAGCTCGCTGTGGACGCAGAACAAGGCACAGAGAAAAGTGGGCTCAGCAAAAACGAAATCGTAGATGCAAGTATCCCTTGCCATCTTGAATTCCGGATCTGAACTCACGCTTGACCATCCTCAGCGCATTGCCAAAACGCTCCTCGCGCGCCGTAGCATGTTGGCTGAATACTTTGAGATCAATATCACTTCAGATGGCGAAATCGAGAGTTTGCCGCATCTCTTGAAAGAGTACACCCCTGACCTCAATAAATTGCCCGCCTTCCTCATGCGCCTCGGGCCACAGGTAGGTCGTCTTCCGACATGAATGATCCCAACGGCTGATTGGAACGGATTTGTTAGGTGCAATGGCAATCAGAGAAAGAATGCTTTTGCACACTCATGCGCGAGCTCGCATACTTTTATTCCCCATCTCCATCGCATTTTATACCCTCGATTCCTGATGGCGCCCATGCACAAGCAAAGGCGGCAACATGGCAAACCGAGCACGTCTTGTTCCAGGCTCTGCGCAAGTTCTTGGTTGCACCAAGGTCGTTGCTAGAAAATGATGTCGTCCAGGTGGCCAATCTCCCTGATCTTTACCGAGTCTTCGAGAGGTGTTGAAGGATCCAGAGACGACCTACTCACTGATGACTAATACGATTTTATAATGAGACCCCTGTAGTGTAAGTGATCATCTGCTGAACGCGGTTTGACACTTGTGCAGCTGCAAGTACGAACTCTCATATAGGGCTGGGCAATACGAGCAAATAGATTTTAAGCATTGGGAGGATGCTTTGCATCAAATTCTCGGCGAAACGGAAGTTCAGGAAATCTCTCAGGCACATGTCGTCGTCAGCATCGACGAAGCGCGCACTGTCAAGGGGCAGTACGTTACTGCCATTACTCGCGTCAAGATGCAGGACTCTTGTCTGGCCCGAAAGGTGCAAGACAGTACGTTGCGATGCCACCTGACGCAATACAGCGAGCTTTTTCTCTCTCAGGAATGCTGAGTGCTGAGCTTCTGGGTAGTATGAACGCCCCTGTGATGGGGTAGTCTGGGACCCAGCCCGTCTATGAGGCCTCGATTTCCAATGAGGTAGACCATCGAATCACTTGTCACAAACAATCAGCGTTCTTGTCCTCCTGAATGCTGTAGCATATTGGATTGAACTTGGCTTGCAAAGGGCTAGCTAGAACCTGTGCCCATCACCAACAATTCTGTACCGCTACTTGTCAGGACCAACGATCAAGGCAAACCCTTCCCGGTGTTGATCGCATTCGCGACTTGGCTAGTGTTCGGTCTGTTGAAGGCATACCTGTAGGCCGAATGAGCAACATGAACAAACATGGAGGACCTCGACCGCGCTTGCCTCTCATAACTATCGAGGTAGAGTTCGTTCGTGCTACAAGTACTCTTGAACGCGGGGTGATCGAACAGTCGGCTCAGCCATGCATTGAATTTCGCCCCTTCCGGTATCTCGAATCCGCGATAGTGTTTGAGAACGTTGTTCGCCCTGAACATCCCTGATAATCCGATCGCGCGCGTCGGTGATCGATCGACAACTCGAGACATGACTCACAGGGTCCGACCATGACGTCCGCCCATCCGAGTTCTCCACCCTCTTTCCACAACCCGGTCCCCCCGACTTCCTTGTCTGCACGTTCAAAAAGGCCCACGAGCGTGTCGATGGCTGCTCTGAATTCGTTTCCGGCGGCGATTTGCGCGGCGGGGTCTTGTGCTTGGAGATAGCGATAAAAGACGGGTACGAGTGTTCGATTGATGTGGTCGGATTGGAGGCGTACGAGAGCTCGAGCGTCTAGGACGACGTTGTGGTGGTCAGCGCGATGGGACGATGCATGGCGATTGCGTGTACGGACATGGGTCGGAAATGGGCGGAAAGAGGGTTCGTTTGGTCGATGTGGATGCGAGGCTAGGTGGAAGAAAGACGTGGGTGTGAATATCATGGTGTCAGCGGGATGCGAGATGGGGACGAACTCTTCGAGAAAGTCCATGATGACGGTGCTCTCGTTCAGAGCACGGGGTGGCGTGTAGTTGTTGAACCTCAACGCGGGGACCAGGCCCTTGGGAGAGAGGTCGAGGAGTTCCTTTGGCTTCTTGTAGGGATCGACTTCGTCTGTCAACGTACGGTGTTTGCAACATACTCGGGGCCACGTTGGGATGGTTTGGACGTACAATACTAGACGGACGTGAGTGGATTGGACCGTCGTGGGCCGAGCACGTACTTGGTATGAGATGCCGAGATATTCGAGCGTAACCCACACACGCTGAACGAACGGACAGAAACACCCTGCGAAGAGGATGATGTCCTCATCGGCGGCATGGCGTTGGACGGTTTGGAGGGCCTCGCCAGTGCAGTGATTGTGATAGTGTTTTCCCGTGTCAGTCATGGTGGATCTGTTGAGACTCAGGGTCACAGCCGCACGCTCACGATGAATTCACGAAAAACTTGTTTTTTGCAGGCTCTACGACTACCACCAGATCTCACCGACGAGGTAACCTTCCAACTTGCCTGACGAATCGTCAGGACCTCCCTCACGTCATTTCTCCGCTATGGCAGGCATGCACGCACTCTATTTCCGACCTCATTTCGCTTGCCGCTCGCGAACAGTCCCATTCAATGTCCCTCAAGGACATCCATGAAGCTGTCACTCGATATGAGTGTGCAGAGTATCTAGTGATTTGCCGTCTTTTTCTACTCCGCATGCGAATTGAAGTTTTTCCTTAGGAACCACTCGACATCCTTCCGGCATTGCTTCCCTGCCGGCACGATGGCGCCATGGACTTTATCCGCATCTGTGCACTCAATAACAGTCCGAAAGAAGTCATGATCGTGGTCCAGGAGGCGATCGAGTACTTGCAGACGCGTTTGAATCACGACGAGGACGAAGAGGAAGAAACCGACCCTGGTCTCGTACAAAGGGCCATTGGCATCGTCTTGCTCTGCTCTCCAGGTTCTTTTGCTCGATGACAAGGATAGGTCTGGTCGACTGATTAAATCGGACAGCTATCTCTCGGTCGAGACTCGGGAAGAGATCTGCGCTAGAGTTATGCTCGCCTGTCCTGGAAAACGTAGCCTCGTTGATTCCCTCCGTCTCGCCCTTTAGCACAGAGGAACAAGGTCGCATGCTCATTACTGAAGTAGCCAGCCTAGTCAAGTGTCTAAGTGTCTGGGCATCTGCAGTCACTGATACCAACGGGCTACAAGAAATCAAGGTTATCCGCTCTTCGCTCTTATTGAACCGTAGCTGATATTTTCTCTAGGGCATTCTTCGTGAGCTGCTTGACACGACCGTCATAAGCTGTGCGCCATCGATCCAGGCGTCTCTCGCTATAAGAGCTGCCGAGACTTATTTTCCCCGATTGTTCGTAGCATCCTCCGCAAAGGAAGGGTGGCAAGATGGAGAAGGTGCAATGCTCACAGTCCAGGTATGTTTGGATAGATCACGGAGACAAAGTACATCACACTATGCATGCAGCTCGCGCTTGAAAGTCTGGGAAACTCCCCCGGGACGACACGTTGGAAACCCAGCTCACTCAGTGATTTGGTATATCTAGCGCACTCGACACCCGTGGCCCCGCCCCCCTCTGCACTGTCCGATCTTCATCACCTCCTCGTCAACGCCCTGCAGGCGAACTTGGTCATTGACGAGGCATTGTTCCTGCTCTTCACAATCCTCACCCACGGGAACATGAGCATATCACCAGAGGTTGCGACGTCGTTATGTACGGTGTTCACAGCGTTGGCAAGCACGCATCTCGACCCGACCGTCAGGCAGTTGAATCTTCGGTTGTTGTCCTTGACATTGTCCAAACTTCCACCACCTCCAAGGCTCGACATACTTTTGAAACTCACTATGGACGAAGACTTTCCTCAGATCAGGGGACCGGCTGTGGGACTGGTTAAAGAAGCCGTTTTGGAAGCGCTGGCGCTCCCTCCAGACCATGCATCTCGGAATCCGTTCGCGTCCCCAGAGTTACTACGCATATTTGGTGGTGTGCTGTTCAGACCGAATCCCCCAGAGTTCTTCAGTGAAAGAAAGACCAGAGAAGAGCTAGCACAGTCCCTGGAATTATTGCGCATCGCGGATTGTCTTTCGTTTTATTACGTGCTGTTACAACGAGATCGCGAAAACAAGGTATGTCTTGCTGCACGGCGGTTTTTTTTTCCATCTTACGCTACGCCCCAAAGACGGGAGTAAGGACCAAAGGTAACGTCACGAGCGTACAGAGTTCTATTCTTCGACCTCTGCGACAATTTTTGGATGAACATGACGCCGGAGAAGGTGTGCCACATGCATATACATGGCTTGATGCACAACGTGACTCGGGTTTGCGCCCACGCAGAACAACCTTTGATGGCCATGTTGTCACTTCAAGTAGTCCTCGACCGCATATACAGCGCATTACGAACGCTCGACTTAGAGAGAGGGATATCGAATAGCTCATAACGCATAGAACAATCTCGTAATGCATATTAGCACTTCGTATGCTCTCGGCAAAAGTTGGTAATATGCATTATCAAATCTTCCTATGCATTATGAGCTGTTCAGCCATGCACATGCGTGCACAGCGCTGCATAGCTGACACGAGACACGGTGCTTGATTAATGAAAATCCTGTTTTTTGGCCGGTAAGTGACGTCGGTAAGTTTTGTCCAGCCGGTCGTTTCTGAAGATCATGTTGGCGCTGCTCGCGCTAGCGAGATAGGGTATCTGGTGAATGCGCATTGACGTGCCTCGTTGGCGACAAAACAAAAACGGAATGATGTGGGTTTTGATGGATCGTGGCCATGGCCTGGCCTGTGTGACTTATCGCAAGCTTCCAGGGTTAACGGCCCGTACATGCAAAAGTCTGACATATCGTCCGAGTCCTAGTAACCCTAAGCGCAACTGTCGAAATGCATGTGGTCACACGGAGATATTAATTATTGACACGCAACCGATAGCGAATCGCTCCTCACTCTCTAAACCAGTACCAGCGTACACATCTCATGCACCGTGGTATTAACTCAAAGCGCCCGTCAGAAACGTCACCTTCACCTTCTCGTGCGGGGCAAGGGGGGAGGGGAAAAGAATCCCGCCACACGAAGTTCCAATTTTTTAATTACAGTAGCCGCTTCTTGTTGATGGGCACAGATCAGGCGCCGTTCCGGTCTCGCGGATTCGGAAAGCCGACGCTCTCTGATTTGCTGGAGGTGACCTGTCCCTAGGAGCTTGGTGCGTGCGCCGATCAGTCATCCGACGTCGGGGCCCATGCCCCGAGCCTTCAGCGCCCATATGCACGCCTCAGCACGTATCGACGTCAGCACAAGGTCAGCACCTATCATCGTATCAGATCACGCCCACATATCATATCTCGTATACATATCTTATCTCTTTACTCCGTAAGGTCCGAGTCCGACGTGCGGACGGACGGGCTCATATCAGGCCCATCAGGCATCATCGTCATGTGCGCCCTTCAAAAGGTCTTGTCATTCCTGGCGCTTTGCGCCGGCCACCCGGTGACCCAGCGTATCTACATCGTGTTTCGCCATCCACAAGGAGCACGAGGACAACGCCGCATAGCAAGCACGCGTTGCGCTCGTCAATTCCAAATTCCAACCGTATCGCAAGGGCCGATCTCACCCCAGTCCCAGTCGGATTCGTTCGTGGGCGAAAAAAAAAAAAGATCCGATGGGCCCTGCAAACGTGAATCAAACGTTGCCAGTGACAGATCGATACATGACATGATATATGATTATGATCAGTGCACCACGGCGGTGAAACGAACTCGGCAAGAAAGCGAACGGAAGAAAGAAAGAAAAGGGTGGTGAAACGCGACCACTGATACAGTGGCTTGTACAACGAGGTACGAAGTTGTAAAGAAGGTCGGTAAGTAGTTGCGAGCACGTGCCACGGTGGTGTGGACACCCCAGGTCCGGTCCGATACCGGCGAACAATGTCCGATCGGATATTACTCAGTTCACATGCCCACTGAAATCGTTTCATTCAATCGTCTATTGCCACGTCCCATCCCAAGAGTAGTGTGTGATTGGGTACATACAGCTTACTATCGTCAAACTAGCGTTAGGAGGAGCATAATATAAGTAAGTCAGAGCGAAACATCAAAATATATAACTAAAAAAGCGTAAATGTGATGTAACCCCGCCAAATAGAAGGCCAATGTATAAACACGACGGCCGTTCGCAGGTCAGGGGAACTGGCGCCGCTTCCTCGAAGAATGGTCTTGGAAACGATCAAAACATGACTACCGTGAGGTTTGGGAATTCAGGTGCAAGCGGAGAGACAAAGTCGGAAATAAATCGAGTAATTTTGCTACATACAATTTCCGAAAGAAATCCCCCGAGGTGAGTGCCTAGTTGATTTCCTGATACCGGCGCTCCAGTGTGCGGAGAGGGAAGTAGAGCAGTCCGGCCAGGGGGAAGGCAACTTCGAAGCCAATATCACCTGTTTTCAGACCAATCGGACCCACAAACCATACTTGGTTCATGCAGGGAATTATAAGGCCAAATGAAAGTATGCCCGCGCTCACGGCAGCTGCTCCCCACGGCAGACGCTTGGCAACATTCCAATCGGCGTGATCATAGGTGCTGAAGTCGCCTCTCCGGAAATAGAAGTGTTCAACGAGAAGGATGGCACTATATGCACTTGCCCAATAGCCGATGAGACTAAGGAAGTCCGTGAGCGTGGTATAGAACCTGTGGGCACCGACGATGGAGAGTGGTAGCGCACTATGTGAGGTGAGAAGGAACGGAAAGGTTGGATAGAAATCAGCGGGAAAGTCGCCGGGAGAGTGATCAAGGACGTACATCACTGTACCCACAACCGAGAATACATATCTGGGAACACTGGCAAGCTTAGGTACGAGTACCTGGAAGTTGAAACACATGGAATAGAGGGTGCAGGCGATATTCGCCGTTACGCTCAGACTGAGCATAACGGTCAAGAATTTCCCAAAGTTCCCAACGGGGCTGAGCATGGCCTCTAGCAAGCCGCCGACGTTGCCGTCTGGGCCGTAAGCCAAGTTCCAGCTGTCAACGCTGGGCGCAGCTAAAGCGGCTGCTGCGCCAAGGCACTGTAGTAGAACCTAAAAAAGTTTTCAAATTGGGTGGGTGTGCTACCAATGATGTGATGCGGAACGTACGATAGGTACAATGTACCCAAGATAAGAATACCAGAAAATCCGCTGACTGTCGTGTGTCATTCAGTTAATGGCAAAGCACGCCAAGAACACTTAATTTGGCGCTTACCTCGATACATTTGGGTCGTAATACATTGTGAAATCGGACGCCATTGCAGTGAAGGTGATGACGAAACCCGCTATTGTGGCTGCGAAGGAAAGGACTCCTGATGCAGTTGCAGGGAGAGCTGGCTGGACGTTGGCGTTGTAGAGATTCTTGCCTCCGACACCGAGGGCGACGAGGAAAGCGAGGAGAACCGGCGGCCATGAAAGACGTTCGTACCAGTTGAGAACTTTGTAACCCATGAATGAGATCTAGTAATACGTGTTCGGCACCACAAGCGAAGGAATCCACGAGGGATGACATACAATCATCGAAAGGACCGCAATAATGACGATTCCAACCCTGAGGTCAGGAACGCGACAGTGAGTGCAGTCGAAGTGAAAATGAAAAACCCAACTTACGTCCACGACATGTTGTTATTGGAAACGCTCGAAAGGGCTTGTCCTCCGAGGATGCAATTGAGAATGTTGAAGCCAGACAGACCGATGAGGTTGAGAACAGTGGGGAAAATAACACCGTAATATCTGAGGGCCGTCGCATCAGGGAACACGAGGGGAATTGGGTGAACGATGACGAACCCAAAGCTATAGCGAGATACAATCATCTGCCGCATTCCAGTTTTTGGACCCCACGTATTTCTAGACAGATGAGTAGCTAGACGAGGAAGAGGGGGAAGGGGCTCACAGGTATGCAGGAAGGATGTTTGCAATGAGATTAAAGAATAAAATTACAAGGCAGGAATCGCGAAGACCGAGGCCGAACACGACCGGGCCAAGTGTTCCGGTTGAAAATCTGGGGAAAAGGTCAGAAGGGGGATGGTCGACGGGTAGGACGTGCCACAGACGAAAGGATGTTGAAGTTCATGGAGAACCAGACGAAGAACACTTTGTAGAACTGGGTGTCTCTGCGATCTTCATAAGACACAGGGACGGTGCCTATGGACGCGGTGTGAGACGGATTGCAGATAAAGAGAATTCGGATGTACCGCGAGCTTCGACACCCCAGCGAAAGCCCCTTGGGAGGGAAGAAGAAAACTCGCTGGAGTGGGAGGATGCATAGTCCTTTTCGACATCAGAGTCGCGTTTGTCGGACTCGTGGAAGTGGTCGGACATGGTCAAGGAGGGATGGCGAAGGAGCGACTTGGTGAGGAGGAACGATAGGATTAATATAGGATTAGTTGGAGGCGATAAGCAAGACTCCAATCGAGAAAAGGCGCCGAATAAAAAATCGAAAATAAAAGAGATCACGATCAGCTTCCCATCTCTACTTTGGCGGTGTGACGTTGTCCGTTGACATATCATTTCACACAGATCTCGCTTATTTCCCCTTTTGGTAATCAACCCACGTGATGTTTACTTGCTCGAAAAAGAAGTGCTGTGCTCGCTGCTGTCCACGACGATGACCACCCGTCCCTACCGCGGCTCGCGCGTGTCCTCGTTCTACCCAGTAAAGTCCCTCCCCCCCCTCGCGTCCCTCGACAGCGCATTCCAGCTCCAGGAATACATCTCCCTCCTCATCCGCCTCGACGTGCACGACGTCGATGCAATTGTTTCCCTTCCCGGAAAAGCCCCACCAAAGGACCAGGACGAGACGCTAGACCCTCCTGAGCCTGACACAAAAAAGCCCGATGATCCAGACCGCAAGAGTGACATCTCCGTCGACAGGGCCTGCTGGATATATGAGCAATTGCGGTCCGTCAACCCAACCGCTCGCATCGTTCCGCTTTAATCCTTCCCTACAGCCGTCTTGCCCAGGATCTCTCGCACCCTCTGATCACGATGCTCCAGCAAGAATGCACGCGGAGCTCGTGTCCTCAAATGAAGGCGGGAGAGTGGCTATATCTGTGTGTTGCGCACGGTAATGACGGCGCTATGGAGGTCCGTACTCTACCGTTTCAGCAAACCCCATTGTATTCTGATGCGCCTGATATAAAGCAATGCTGTGCAATCGATTACATCCTTCATACTGTCGATAGCGCAACTGCTCTCTTAAACTCTCCCAGAGCCTTTCCTTCCAGGTACATATTAAGCCGACTTCTGATCCACCTTTTCGCCGTACTCACCCCTTTCGGTCTACACTTCTTTAACCGATCAGGCTTTCCATTCCACAGACATCACACAGGCATTTCTCTTCTCTGGCCCGGCGTCTCGGCAGAATCTTTGCTCATGCTTATTTTCACCATCGGGAAGCCTTTGAGCAAGCCGAAGCCGAATCATCGCTTTATGCCCGCTTCCTCAAACTCACTAATCAATTTGATTTGGTGCCCGCAGAATTCCTTGTCATCCCTGAAAGCGCCATCCATCACGATGACAAGACTCAAACAGAGGAAGCGGAGCCCCCTCGTTTATTCTCGGCTGCAGTCCATCCCACACCAAATCTTCAAAATGACACTTTTACGGCAGACCCGGTACCCGACATTGATCTGGTTTCCAACAGTCGCCCGAGGGCTGTGGAAGCCGCCAATCAATTTGGAACGGATAGCCCTCGAAAACTTGGCCGCAGTCGAACCGATACGATGGTGTTTAGCGAAGCATATAATGTGGCGGAGGAACTGTCCAAGAGCGAAGCTAGCGGCAGCTTGCTCGGCACCTCACCAGTAGCTGAAACCCAGTCGTTGGTCCCAGAGCCGTCTTGGCCTGACCTTCAGACAAGTACAGAGGATTCGGACGATGAAGATATTGGCGATGCTCGCTCTGACTTGACTCTCGCTGGTCCCCTATCCCCGCCGGTGGAAGAACTCTCACTCATCTCACTTGAGGACACACCTAGTGTAGCCTCGCCAGATGAGGCCGCTCCGCAATCGCCATCGGAGCCATCGCAGCAAGGACCACCTTCTGATGCCCCAGCTATCGAATCAGGTCCTGAGGAGTCCGATCAAGTAGTAAATTCACCCGAGGAAAATGCACCCACCGATGAACAACCCTCCATCTCCGAGGTTGTGGAATCCGTTTCGGAAGAAGAAGACGCCGCTGCATCCGAGGCATTGACTGAATCGACACAAATCCTACCCGGACCGGAAGAGAGCGTCGCAGAGTCCATCACCGAGAATGTCGATCCCATCCCGTTGTCTAGCGACGAGGAGCCCCAGAGTACGGAACCACCCGCGGAATCTGAGTTGCCACCATCCCCTCAACCCTTGCTCGAATTAAATGAGCCACCGCCATCAGAACCGATTCCGCCGGAGAGTGAGAGCGATATCACCGACGAGGTTGGCGGGCTTGACGGGGATGAAGTAAGGGAAGGTGGGGAAGAAGAAGCAGTCGTTGGTGAATAAGATCTGGTTGGATACGACGGTACCGCTGCATCGCGATCTACAATCAACAGTCGTGTGCGGCGGTGTCATGGCACTCGTGGCTGCTTGACGACGACCGCAATATGGGTACCTCTCAGTGCTTCCTGCTCCGTCTTTTCTCCACCCATGAATACTCGGCCATGTACGTGTTGAGTTGCTCGGTTCACAACCCTAGTGCTAGGAACCATGTTTTCTGGTTGTAGTCTGGCTCTGTCATGATGCTAATATGATTCCGTGTTGTCTGCGACCTGGATATATCGTCAATGTACTTTGCTTTGCTCGAGTGGATGGCAGAATGTTTCAACAGACCAGGCACCATGCGAGCATGAGTCTTCGACGAATCTGTGATCCATCTGACGTAATGTGGGGCACTGTTGGGGCCAGGTTTTTATTCCTATTTACCCCTGAGCGCGGGGGGTCCATTGTATGCCTGATTGATGGGCTCTATTAAATGACTGAATACCTTGGGCTGGAACACACCCAGGGCACTCGTTCGTCGTCGCGCACGACCGCTCAAAGCACGGAGCTTGCCACGGCAGGTACAGGTCCGAATCGCAGGTACAGGTACTTACTACTTTATCTGTCATCACCCGACTAGCCACTAATTATCCAATAGCTGTGTTACTCTTATCCGAACTCGTCTGAATCAACATCCAATGTTCGCCAGCCTGCAAGCCCTGTGTCGTTCCTTCAATCCGGGAAGGCGATACGCGGTCCATACCATGCCAGATTGGTGTTATCGATCTATCCCCGACCTGGTCCTGGCCAAGTCATCGATACTATATGATATGATTATCTGTACGCTGCACGCTGCTGTACCATGTCCATCTTTTTCGCTGCCTGTGTGGAACACGTGCCACATACGTCGCGTGGTGTGGATGGCGGTCGTGCCGCGTGAGTGGTCGGTTGATCGATGATCCTACCAGTTACGGTGTGCGATGCAAAAAGCATCGCCGTTCAATTTAAAAGCTATCAACTTATTCCCACTGCTGGTACGTAAGGCGTGGGTGAAATTTTTGCTGGACAGGTTGGGATCTTTGACGGTATTATCGTTTCCATGGCGTTTTATCTGGATAGGATAGATTACTTTCAATGGTACTTTAACATGACGAAAACGTTCAACGTACGAATCGTATGGTGTTCAATTTCGCCAACCAACAACGCTCATACATATTCAGTATTTTTCACACGGTCAAGAATGTCCCTTGTGGGTGTCCCTGCCAGAGCCGCGCTGTCTAAAGTGTTGCCGTCGCGCGATGCCTAAATGCAAGACAAAAAACCTGTCAACGAATTGACATCTCGAATCGAGATCGGGCAGTGGAATGCTCAAACACCCCTTTTGCGCATGTAGTGTTATAACGTTATCGGCTATACACTCTGTACTGCGGAGGTGGTGGTTCAGATCCAGAGACAGGGGCAAGCCTGACATCGCGTCGGAATACCCTTCGCGGTTCCGAGAGTGCTTACCGAGCTTACTAGCTCGATATTCGGAACGGAGCCTCGGACTCGATGAGCGAGCGAACGGATAGTGCAACATAACGAGCGAAAATATTAGCGCTGTGGAAAAACATGCAGAGAATCGGACAGCGATTCCGCATGCACTTTAATATACATACGACAAGCACACAAGCACTTACATGCTATGCGTTACAGAGGAATCCCGGTATAGGCCAAACCAGCACCTTTCATTAGCTTTTCGATCAACTTCATGCCTTCCAGCACACGTTCCTCGTCTAGGCGTTTGCCGATGACCTGAACGCCCACCGGAAGACCCTCCATGGCAGTCGCGTCGTACATACGATAGTTTTCCCGTTCGATGGCGTTACGGGCCCGGAAAGAGCGTGAAACGACGTCAGTACTCTTGACATGGCTAATCGGCATCACCCCTGCACTGTAATCGAGCTAAAGCCACAGTAACAAGAGTCAGAAAAGTGCGGCACAGCCATTTCGTTTGGTCACTTACCAGGTTGAACAAAAAAGTGTAGCCACATGCTTTCCATCCGTGACGCATCCCCCGATGGGGTACAGCTGGCAGTGCATTTGGCACCGTGAGGATGAAATCGACACCCTTGTCTCCCAGTCCACCTTCTACCTCTGTGTCACGCCAGACCCTGAACCACCGCGCACGGTAGTCCTCACGTTCCGCTATGAGTGCATAGTATTCCGAGACGCTCTTTTCGTAAAAGTTGTCTACCAGACCAGCATAGATTGGGTCGTGGCGAATATATCTCAGATACCATGCATAAATCTTCATGATGAAACGCGGTAACCTGAGGGCACGGAACGCTGGAACCATCCCCGCATCATTCGTCTCAAATGGTCGGAATGGTTTCGCGGCAGTCTTGCCGCCATCAGCCAGCAGAAGCTGAGAAGCGATTCGAAGCCCCTCATATGGGCTAGGTGAGTTCCTGACGCGATGTTAGACACATTTATCGGGAGAAAATCAACTCTTACAGCGCCACAACTTCGTGCCCGTTCTTCTGTAACACTTCGGTTACCGTTTTGAGCACCCGAAGACACGCAGGCGAGGGAGCGACAACGCCTAGATCCTGCTTAGTTTTCCGTCCGAGTTCCGGAATGGGACAACACATACCATCGTCCCACAACACACCCCACCTAAGGGGTCTATCGACGGGCAGTTTTACCTCCCTCCACGGAATGTTGAGAACCTGCGGCATGATATATATCTAACAAAACAAAACGCAATAGAGAATGCTCACGGAATGATCATACTCCCATGGCTTCATCTGGAACACAGCACGCCAAAATGTCTCGAGATCTTCGAGGGTTTTCGCCATGGGACTGTGCGTAGCTGGTACCCCCTCTTGCCCAGGAATAGACGAGACGCTCCCGGTCTTTATGAATCTATGCATGCTCGACTTGATCGCATATACTCCTGAATAATGCGACGGCGCTCGAACGCTACCAGCCACATCCGTGCCGACACCAATCCTGGAACCACCCAGAGCGAGAAGTGCGCTTTCGCCCCCCGATGACCCACCCGGACTGTATCCCTTCTTGTGAGGGTTCTCCGTCTTACCAAAGACGTCGTTCGTGGCTTCAAACGAGAGCATGGTCGTGGGTACGTTGGTCTTGACAAACGGGATCGCGCCTGCATGTCGCAGGAGCCTCACAAAGGCACCGTCGTACGACATGGGTTTACCCGTCATCGCAGAGTACCCCATGCACGAATCGTAGCCCTTGACGGCGAGCATATCCTTGAGGGACACGGGCACACCGGCGAGCGGACCGGAACGGTTGGCGCTACGAGCCCATTGTTCAGCTGGCTCGATCATGATCTCGGTGAGACAGTTGGTTTGGGCGTGCGCTTGCAACGCGCGCTTGGCATACGCCGTGAGGGCGTCGGATGGGTTCAGTGACGCGGTCTGAACGCTGGACACGATGGCGGAGACAGGGCGGGAGAGGATGTCCCTGTCTTGGGGCGTCAAGGGTTGGTGGTACACCTCTGGAAGGGACGCGATTCGCTCAGCACGCTCGCGTTGCTTGTCATTGCTGTGAGGGAAGATTGTGGTTGAACCGAGATCAGGATGAAAACACGATGGGCGGTCCTTACCAAGCTCGCTGGTGTGCCAGATAGGAAAACATGAGGACGAGAGGAATCGAGGCAAGTCAGGCGTCAGTCTAGTGGCGGATTGGGAGAACAAGCTGTGGAAAAGAAGAGATGGCAGCGAGCTTGGATATATATACCAGCTCTAAATGCGCAACGCAGACCGCTGACCGCTATCATGGTGAAGCTTTGCGGTTGTCCTGGTTTGGTAGACGGGCGCTTTTACAGCAGCGAATGGCATCTCATGTGGTACAACAATACTTGTTATCATCGATTCAATGTATAATATGTCTCTGGTAGTATATCGGATAGTACACCCGCCTGTCAAGTGTGCTCACTTCGATCGCGGGAGAGCGGGGTTCGACTCCCCGCCAGAGAGACAATTTTTGCTTCTATGATCCGTTTCCTTTTGCTGCCCTCATCCCTATGCTTAGTTATGGAATAACTTCACGTTCATTCTTTTCATTACAGTATAAGTACCATGCATGAGCGGTCACCCATTGCGACCTTGCAAAGTATCGGAGTTGCCGACGAGCTCGTTCTCCGACAGAGAACAGTCTTTGTAGTACCAGTATACTACTTCGTAGCACGACTTGCTTGAAAATGAATTTACGCCATGGTCCCCCGCAAGCCGTTCCAAAGTATCCATGGTAGGCGCGAAAAACCCATCCTCAGGACTTCCCGCTCGTTCTCACCGGTGTGTCCTCCAACGCATTCCGCACACCAGTCGTCCACACCCCCAGTTCCTTCTCCAACGCCACGATACTCTCCCTAACCTCCCGACCCACCTCACCGCCCTCGTTCTCCCGACCAAACCCGACCAACAACTCATTCCTCGCTCTCAACAACGTCTCGTAGGAGATTTTAAGCCTCGTCGGACCGCTAGGGGGGAAAGACGTCGTCTGGGGCGGCGTCGATGGCGATGGCTCGTCGACCGCGAGCAATTTTCCAAGCTCGGCGAGCGCAACGCCGCGCACGGGATGTCCTTGGTCGAGTACGGCAGATAACCCCGCGACGTGCTTGCCGGCAGTACGTATACTCTCGTCCAAGAGGTCCTGTGAGATCTGGTCGGAGAACGAAGAGAGTAATAACGACTGGTGGAGCTTTAAGAGCGCGAGGAGGGGATGAGACGAGGGTGGTAAACCCGCCGAGACCAGAATTGGGATCATATGCGTAGTTAATCGCTTTGCCTTGTCGGCATCTACGACCATGAATTACATGGATGACAGAAACGTCCAAGTGAAGAACACACCATCCGATTGCAGACGCGTCGCTTTCTCCAGTGCTTCTTGCCCAATGCGAACTGCATCGATGACAGCATGAGGATCGTTAATTGCAACTTTACATGCTGAACATTGAGAAATCGGGTTGTCTGTCGTTCCGGGTCAGAAAATGTGCTCGAGTCATCATGAAATATCTATGTACCCTCATCTGGGAGAGGACAGGTGCCACCACATGACTTGGGACACAAAATGGCTTCCCGTGGGTCGATGACGGAGTCGGTTTGCTTGCACAGCGGGCACTGACAGGTGAAGTTGTAGGTTTCGGTGAGTGTCTTTTGTCTTTCCACCTTTGGAAGGGTCGTGTCGATGTAAGCGATCAACACCTAGGCGAGAGGAAATTGAGCACTTGTTGAAAGTCAGGACGTGGGATGCAGCATACCTCTTCCCCGACCTCAATATCGCGTAGAGCGATGACATTCATGATCGGTTCTTTCACTTTTGTTTTACCGCTGCGAGGGAATACAAAAACTGCATTCGGAAGGCACGAATGGTTCGTGAGTGCGGCAAGCGGTGACACAGTGGCACCAATGGGTGTGAGTGAGGGTGAGGTCAGGGCGAACGTGTTCGTGATGAACTAGGGCAGACCGAATGAGCAAGGGAAGAATGGCGGTCCTGTTCAATCCTCACCCTCGAAATCATGTTGACAAGGTCGCCTGCAGACATGATGCCATATTCTTCGAGGTCAGAGGGTGCTGTCAGACCGAGGTATCCGACCACCGAGTGTGCCAGGTGGGTGTGAGCCTCGACGGAGACAAATTGCTGCGGGGCTACTTTATCTGGGGTATAACCACTGTCAACGAAATATATATATAATGAAGCATAGGACACCCACGGGACTGCATTGCCTGTATTTCTTTTGACTGAAGATGCACATGAGTGACCGGATGGACAAAGAACATGTACACGAGGCGACTAACCCATCCACTATCCAGACCCCTCGATTTCATTTGCCATAAAATACGACCCAAACACCGGACCGCGTCATTAGGAACACCCAGCGCAGCAGACGGAGCTGCCTTGGCCCAGCTCTGGAGCGCACCACACTCGGGTTTGTGCAAGCTCCAATCTGCCTTTTGACAGCTCTGTTGAGAGTGAATAAGTTACATTGACGTCAGTGCTCAAGAACTCACGCTGTTACAGTACCTTAGCGTCCCACAGCCAGAGCACCGCATGAGGGGAGATGTGGAAGCGGCCTTCGCGCAAGAAGAACAATGCGAATCGAGGTATTGATTGGAGAGGACGAACACACGGGGATCTATAGCCAAGATGATGGACCCTAGTCGCAGAAGACGATACATGAATGAATTCGTCCGTGAAAAGATCTGAAGATCGCCGTACCAGGTTTGAAATGTTGCCGTGCCCACAAACCCCTCCCGGAATGTTCTGTTTTCCTGATTTCGAGCGAAGAAGGGAGCTGTGGATAGAGACCTTGGGTGTCCACCACTACGTCATTTCGAACAGCAGAAGTTGAAGCTTGGGGTGAAGACTGTGTGGGCACCGATGCGACAGGACCACTCAACGCAGATACATACGATTTTGAGCTCTTGGATTGCCTCTTGGATTTTAAATCGGCGAAGGACATGTCGTCTTGTAAATCCAGACGAGTCCCTTGGTACTCGAGTAAGTAGGCGTTGTTTGCCTCTATTTACCATATTAAAATTAGTCCTCTTTGTTGTAATGACCTCCTCCCGTTCTTGCTAAATTGTGATCATGACGTGTAATGTAACGACGACTTCTCCCTTCAAGGAAAAACTGGCCCACCGATACGCTCGTTCCCATGACCCTGGCTCGGTTTCACGATCTTACGACAACGTTGCAAGTCTGAGCTAGAAGTGTAATTTAATACTTTCTCTTCTCGTAGCCGCATCGAGGACCAACCCACAAGAAGACTAGTCTCTTTTGCGGAGACAAGAGGAACTCATGATTTCCTATTAAAAGATTTTGATTCGGAAGGCGCCTCCCCGCTATCGCGTCAGGCGAGTGATAACGGTTTGGGTTCCCCCCCTACGTAACTCTTCCAGTGGTACTACTTTCCAAGTTCTTTTCCACTCCACAAAGGATATGTAAGTCTCGACTCGACCGTAATCAGGTGACGTGGACCTGCTGCGACTTGGCTGCTTCTTGAACTCCGGCGAACAGGTTCTGCCGAGTGCATCTGATAACCACTTATAATATCTAGTAACGAATTTCCGGAAGCACGGCAGGTTGCGGGAAAACGGTCCAACCCTTCCTACATACTTACCCCCTCTGAATAGGTTACTCGGCGCATGGCTGCTTTAAACGTGGATCCGGATGCAAATGAAAAGTCGCAAGTAGGGCATGGAAGATCGGATTCTAGACTTCGCGAGGAAGACGTACAGAGGCATGCACTATCTTTACGAGGCAGGTCGTTAACGGCATCGTTGGCGTTTGTCGCAGGGACTGGGTTTACACTCTTTGGGTATGCCTCTAATTGGACATGTGGACCCATGCTGGAGCTCATCGGATGGATATCTGTAGATATGATCAAGGTGTTATGTCGGCATTGTTGACGGCCGGTCAGGTTTGCCACAGGATTTCTCATCGCATTGGCATCGTGGTGACGTGCGGGGTAGTTCGAAAAGGTCTTCCCCCAGGTAGTCGTGGATGCGAGCCATCCCAATCACGCGACGTTGCAAAGTTTTGTAGTTGCAGTCTATGTATGTCGAGCGTTGATATTCGCCTGCAGCACACCACACTCACGCCGTGAGCCCCTCCAGGAAATCGGGTGTTTGATCGGTGCTCTGTCCAACCTATGGCTCGGCGATTGGCTCGGTCGTCGAAAGACGATCGTCGTTGGAGGATGCATCATGGTCGTGGGTGCCATCCTACAAACGACATCGTATAGCTACGCTCAGCTCGTCGTCGCACGTATCATCACCGGTCTTGGAAACGGACTCAATGTGGGTGAACGCCCCTGGGACCGTCGCGCACGCGCGCTGACTGCGTACTATAGACGTCGACCGTGCCCAGTTATCACGCGGAGTGTTCGCCTGCTGCCAAGAGAGGTAGCTTGATCATGATTGAAGGCAGTCTCATCACGTTTGGTATCATGATATCGTGCGTTGTATTTTTTAAGGTGCTCTCTGGATGGCCTCTGACGTCGTTACAGCTATGTGAGCCATTGTCGTTGTCGACCCATTGTGTGCGAGAAACTAAACGATTCATTCGTGCAGTGGGTTGATTTCGCGTTGTACGTCCCATCGCTCGGAGCAGTGCCGTGATTCACAGTTTATAGGTACTGGGCATCTGGATCCTCTGCCCAGTGGCGGGTCCCCATCGCACTCCAGATCGTTCTCGCCCTGGTTATGATCTTTGGGATTGGTTTCGTATGTGTTCAGATCCTATCGATACTCAGAGGTAACCAGTTGCCAGCTCCCAGAATCGCCGAGATGGTAGGTACTTTGAGACCGCTCGTAACTGGTACTCAAACTGGTGCGACAAGGCTCGTAAAACATGGACGCAATGCCGAAGCCGCAGCTGTCATTTCAGCATTGGACGATAAACCATTCAGTGACCCTGAGGTCCAAAGGACGTATCATGCCATCCGCGAAGCTGTAGCAATCGAAGAAGGGTCTCAAGGCCTTTATGCTGACAAGGAAACCAAGAGCTCGCGCTCGCAGCTGAGAGAGCTCTTCACTGGTGGCCGTACTCAGAACTTTAGACGGGCTTCTCTGGGCGTTATCAACCAGTGTTTCCAGCAAATCACGGGAATCAACTTGATCACCTAGTGGGTTTGTAGTACTTTTGTTTCTCGTTCTTGGCTCATCGGATTCTTGACAGCTACGCCGTCAGTTTGTTATCTTGTGTCGTTTTTAATTCCCGCCTTGATCGCTGTTCTTGTTTAGACGTTGTTGTTCCAACGTCTCGGCCTTTCCGATGTCACGTCCCGTATCATCGCTGCTGCAAACGGCACGGAATATTTCCTCGCTTCTCTCATTGCCATCTTCCTGATCGATCGCGTCGGTCGACGAAAACTCATGCTCTTCGGCGCGGTGGGACAGTGTCTGACAATGGTGCTCCTCGCGGTGCTGGGGAGCGTTCAGGGTAGCGGGGCACAGGTCGTAAGCTCCGTGCTGCTGTTCGTCTTCAATTCCTTTTTTGCTGTTGGCTGGCTGGGCATGACGTGGTTATATGTTCGTCGACCTTTATTCCATCGTGCGTTTGGACTTGACGACGATCGGTTTTGACAGCCTGCCGAAATCGTGGGACTGAGAATCCGTGCGCCAGCCAACGCATTGAGCACGGGTGCGTCGGTAGCTTGCAGGCCTGTCGCACTTTACTGATGGATGCGTCTAGCATCCAACTGGATCTTCAATTTCATGGTCGTGATGGTCACGGGGCCTTCTTTCAACAACATCTCGTGGGGGACGTATATTGGTATGCACGCTTCCCGTCGTTCATCATGTCTCCATGTGCGTGACGGGTCTCAACTGGGTACCAGTTTTCGCCGCCCTGAACGCATTCATCGTACCCATCGTGTACCTGTTTTTCCCCGAGACTGCTGGTCGTTCGCTCGAGGGTGCGTCCGCGTGCTGTACACGAAGTTGGTGTCGTCCCGTTCTCTGACACGTTTTTGCGACGGTAGATATGGACGTCATCTTTGCGTTGGCTTACAATGAGGGTGTCTCGCCGGTCGCTGTCTCGCTTCGGAAAGACATACCTCCTGCTGGCTCACCCGAAGCTGACAGGATATTGGGTATCCAGTCCAGTGAGACGACGAGTGGACGGAATTCTGGTGAACAGTCGTAATGACACTGCGCATTTAAAGGACAATGCTAGACGATTATTCCGAAGAGATGAAAGTCTGCCATGTCTATCTGCTAGTCTAGACACACGGCGCACGTAGCTTCACATGCATAGTCAAGGAACAGCAGCTTCGTCGCGCCTGGCTGTGACGCGGGCCCGTCTTTTACGTTCTCGTTCGAAAGCTGCCATTGCATCGCGCCATTGAGAATCACGTGGGACGCCCATTTTTGAGACCGGCCGTTCTGGAGGCTTCAATGGACCAGCCCGGTGAAGGGGCCAGATGATGTAGCTCAGTCTTGCGTCCACCAAGCCCAGAGGGACCTACCCCGTCGTCCAACAGCTACAGCGACGGCACGAACGAGAGACGAGAGACGACGCGACGCACCGGTCCAAACGTGTTGCTGTCCAAAGTGCGGAAGGGCTCGTCGCCCTCGACCCATATATGGCCCTCTGGGACGAGCACCTCGGCGTCGGGGTACGGCGGGAGGGTCTGGACGACGTCGTCTGCGAGGGCGACGACCCGCTTGACGATCATTTTTCGACTGTCGACGGGGTCTCTGACAAGGACATTGGGATCTTCGGAGATGGGTGGGTGCGCAAAGGCATACCTGAGGGAGACGACGTCGCCTATGGCGATCGGCCGGCCGGAGCGAACGCTGAGGCGGTCAAAGACGACGACGTCGGCCGACGGGGACGTGTCTGGATTGAGTGTGGGCTGGCTGACGGGAATGGGAGGAGGTCAGAGGGTGAAGTGGAGGACCACGGACCTGCATGCTTCGACCTCGGACGGTCTTTATGGTGTAGCAGTAGTGGGTAAAGGCCATACCGAGGGGCAGCCAGTACAACACACGGGTCCTTGTGAGGTTCATTTGGTAAACAGACGTATACAACAGATATTCGAGGACGAGCGTACCCAACGGATGCATACGGGAACTCCGCAGTCGGCTACTCGTAGACTGTGACTTGGCTGGTGCGACGTGCAGTGTTGAGTAGTATATAAGTCACAGCGCGCAGTCCTCCGCCCAGGTGGCAACTTGGACTCGTTTCATCCACACCACCCCCATGGAAGCCTTCCGCCTACAGAAAAAGTATCCCGAAGTCACCAAAGATGAGATGTTCGATCTCGTCAATCGCTTCAAGTGGGTCTCGCACATTAGCCAAATCGCTCACGATAATAATACGACGTTGCCAGTGCGATCTCGACCGACAGTCCTGGGCGCGTAGATAAGAGCGCCGTTCTGCAGGCCCTGCAAAGCAGCGGCGAGTCCTACGATCAGGCCCGTGAGACTCTCAAAGGCGTGTCCGTCGATGCCAGCGGAAAGGTCGAGCTCGAAGACTGGGTCGAGGTGCGCCCATAATGTCATCTCCTATCCCCCACTTCTCATCCTCCCCCCCTAGCTCAACGTCAAGTTACGAACACAGACCAAAGCCTCCGTCTTGCCCACCAGGGCCGGCAAAGTCACCGTCAAAGGCTCAAATGCCAACGTGAGCCACACCATCAACGAGGACGAGCGAAAGGAGTTTACGAACCACATCAACGGCGTACGCACCCGTCTTCTTCCATCGCTCTTCATCTACCTGCTCACACGAATGTCAGGTCATCGAAAATGACGCTGATATCGGCAATCGTTTCCCTATCCCCACAGACACGATGCAACTCTTCGACGAGTGCCGCGACGGCTTGATCCTCTGTAAACTCCTCAACGATTCCGTCCCAGACACGATCGACACCCGTGTTCTCAACATCCCTACCGCTCGTAAACCCCTGAACGCTTTCCAAATCACAGAGAACAACAACATCGTCATCACCTCCGCCAAGGGTATCGGCTGTTCCGTCGTCAACATCGGCTCATCAGATATCTCGGACGGCAGGGAACATCTCATCCTTGGACTCATTTGGCAGATCATCCGTAGAGGTCTCCTTGCCCAGGTCGACATCAAACTTCATCCCGAATTGTATCGCCTTTGTGAGGAAGGAGAGACCGTCGAAGATCTCCTTCGTTTGACCCCTGACCAAATTCTGCTCCGATGGTTCAACTACCACTTGAAGGCTGCAGGCTGGAAAAGAAGGTGATGTCACTCTTGCAACGATCCTCGCTCGTCCTGACAAGGGCCCGCCTTAGAGTAAACAACTTTAGCCGCGACGTATCCGACGGTGAAAACTACACCATCCTTCTCAACCAACTCAAGCCCGACGAATGTTCCCGTGCTCCTCTCCAAACAAGAGATCTCCGTCAACGTGCCGAACAAGTCCTCCAAAACGCCGCCGCCATCGGTTGTCGCAAATACCTAACCCCCTCCTCCCTCGTCTCCGGGAACCCCCGCCTCAACCTCGCGTTCGTCGCCAACCTCTTCAACACCTGGCCCGGTCTCGCCCCGCTCGACGAACAGGAAGCCAAAGACTATGGCGCTGTCGAAGATTTCGACGCCGAAGGCGAACGCGAAGCCCGCGTCTTTACGCTCTGGCTAAACTCGCTCGGCGTCGAACCAGGCGTGTTCAACCTGTTCGAGAACCTCAAGGACGGGTTGATCATCCTCCAAGCGTTCGACAAGATTCTTCCCGGCTCGGTTGTCTGGCGACGCGTCTCGAAACCCAAGGCAGACGCGCAGACGCCTCGACAGTCCTTGGACGGCGAGGAACAAGAGGACATCGGGATCACGCCGAATCAGAGCATGCTCTCCCGGTTCAAGCAGGTCGAGAACACGAATTACGTGGTGGAACTTGGGAAAAAGAATGGGATGCATTTGGTGGGGATTCAAGGTGCTGATATCGTCGATGGCGCCAAGACGCTCGTGCTCGGTCTCGTTTGGCAACTCATGCGGTCCGTCTCTCTCCCATGTTTCTGCGTCCGGTGCTGACACCTCGGCTTGTGTTTATAGGTTGAACATCACCAAGACACTCACGGGTCTCTCCGGGTCCGGAAGGCCCATCACCGACCAAGAGATGCTCAAATGGGCGAACACGACCGTCCAAAAAGCGAAACCGGGCGCGCGCACGATCCGGTCATTCAAAGACCCCTCGATCACGACCGGCATCTTCATCCTCGACCTCCTCGAGGCGCTTCGACCGGGCATTGTCGATCCGGCGCTCGTCATCAACGTGCACGAGAGCGGCGAGTATGAAGATCGGCGACAGAACGGTGAGTGGTGTTTTTGCTTTCGCTATCTCCCCGGGTTGGGCGTGGTGGACGGCTGACGCGAGACGACACAGCTAAACTGGCGATTTCGATCGCGAGAAAGATGAACGCGCTGATTTTCCTCGTCCCAGAGGACATCGTGGACGTTCGGCCACGCTTGGTACGTTTTCCCTTTTTCCCTCGTGCCCGTGAATCCGACTCTCTCTGGAACAGATTTTAACGTTTATTGGAAGCTTGATGAGCATTGCGCACTAGGATGCGCGGAGAGGGTGTGTGACGCGTCGAGATATGATATAGTGCCAAGATAGTGCCCATTGTGTAGTAGGAAGGACACGGGGAGCCATGTAGTATGTTCTCTCTCAAGTCGTAATTCGAGATTTTACAACCTCGTGAGTTGGGTCATGGGTATTGCCGCCTCAGAGCGCGTACTGCAAGCCTGAGTTCGAACGTCCAACATCCAGTGCCCACCGCCCTTCTCGCCCCTCGCGTCCTTTTTTGAAAAAAAATGCGTTGGAGGATATGAACAAAGACTCGGTGGAGCCCGGATGTGACTACGACTTGCAGGAGGAGGGTGCCAGTGCGCGCATTCGTATTCGTATTTCGCACGACCCTTTTATCTTGCCTCGTTCCTGCATGGTCGATGCAAGGCCAGTACTGACCTTCAAGTTGCGGGGATGATTCAGCACAGACATTGGCAGTGCGCCATCGAAACGTGCCGAGTCCTCTGTTATCCCGATTGGCATGCTGCTGCTTCTGGAGCCGAAGTTGAACTGCCGTTTGGATTTTCACCAAAGGCTTTCAAACGATCAGAACTAGGTGTTCACCGGGTCTAGAATCTACTCTTCTCGTTAGAGCCCAATCTCTGCTCGAAATTCGACCACTTGAATCTATGGTTCGAAAGTACTCGCCAGGTGTGCTATTCAGACACTTGTCGGTCACGTCAATTAACATGTGTGCAGCTGGATAGCTATAAAGTCTGTGTGTTCAAGAAGGCAGACGAGAAAATATTATATCCGCCTCCCCCTGGGTCCTCAACCCCACGCTGCCTATGGTCGTCGAGTTCACTTCAGAATTTGAGGAAGTGCCGCCCGACCCCCTTCTACTCGCTCTTCATGCAACATTGGCATGTCTAGTGCTGCTGAATTTTTTGACCAGCTAGAGTGGGATGTGGAAGAAATGAACGTCCTTGCTTTTGATGGTCCATCTGCTCCTCTACTCAGTAATCTTATATCTCCTTTTGCTGTCATTCCTGGGGTTGTATGCACGTCGACTACACGCCATCACAATACCGATTTACCAGTGTTAACCACTCGTATAGTACCGTCTCTCCATGGAAAATGTCACTGGTGACAATAACCCATCACCGCGCCTGACTCGGCTCGGCCCCCTCCCGGACCTGCAGTGCCTCTTCCAACTCCCTCACCCTCGCCTCCCACACCTTGGCTTCGTCCAACTGTCTCTCCAACGTCCGGATCTCTTCCAACACGCGGATGAGATCGCCAGCGGCGGGTCCACCACCCGGGGTCGTCGGACACGCCGTAGATGCGTCTGGCGCTGACGAAGCGGCGTTGGCGTTTGCAGGGGACCCCGAGGGAGCGCTGGCGATGGGCGTGAACGTCCATCGTCCCGTGCCGTCCCCGATGAGGGTAAGCAAGTGCGTATGGTATTTCGTCAGAGAGGGTCTATAGACGTTAGGGGAACGGTCAGGAACGATGAGATCAGCGACGGAAAGGTATGTACCTCAGAGAGATTGTGACGAGCGAGATGCCGAGGGACTTGGCGTGCTCGTACATCTGGCCTTCGACATCGCTCGATACAGCGCTGGTACATTCTATCCCGAACGAGATGAGTGCGGGCGAGATCTAACGCGGTCAAAGCTACGCACCGTCCAAGATGGCAAACTTGGGTCGATGATAAAATACGCGCGAAAGTGCCATCTACGATACCAAGGTCGCAGTCAGAAAATAGGCAAAAATGACAATCATACGCCACGATGACCAAACGTACCCGCTGCTTCTCCCCCCCACTCAAGACGTCCCTCCACTCCTTGACCGTCCCCCACCCGCCTTCTCTCTCGACGAGATAACCCAAATGAGCCGCTTCCAAGATCACTTGCAGCTCCTTTAACCCCTCCTCCGCGTTCCCCTCATGAAGGGCGTAGAACTCGCCCAGCGTTTGTGGATAAATCACTTGCTCCAGCAATGAGCCCGTCACCATGTACGCGCGCTGCGGAACGACGAATATACCCGGTCTTGGACGTCCGTTCGTGGTGTCGACATCGGATGTGGGACGGGTGACACGCGCACCGGCACCGCTTGGCGCCCAGAGACCCGCCAGGACGCGCGCGACGGCGGTCTTGCCCACGCCATTGGAGCCTGTGATCATGAGGTGCATGCCACGGTGAAGGGAGAGACTCAGCGCTCGGACGAGGGTCGTTCCAGATCCAGAGAGGTGGTCGAGGGGTTCCACATCCTCATCAAAGGCAGGCGAAACCTCCTTTTCCTTGGACGAACCGTTGGAAGTAGGTGAAGGAAGCATGAGAGAAGGGATGCAAATATCGACATTCTGTAGCTCAAAGGTGTTGCCGTCTCCCGGAAGAGCCTGTGGGAGTGCCGTAAGACTATGTAGGGTCGATAGAAGAGTATATAATCTACAGGGTGATTTCAGATTATAGTTGTCATGGTCTGACTGGTGCGACGTACATACCTCCCAGTTAAACCAGCGACCTCGACTAAATCTTTATATGCATACATGAGTCGGCCGCCCGCATCTGCGAGGGACAGGAGGAGTCTGCGGTTGGATATATACGCTGAGACCAAACGGGTCAGCAGGAGTGTATATCATATCGAGATCGAAACGACTTACTCTCCGTGCGATCTGCGACGACGCCATCGTTGGCAGCCTGATCCCTGCCCTCGCCACGCTTGCGCGTAATCAACAACGGCACGGCAATAAGCCCGTACCCGGCAGCACTCCATAGATACTTGATCACGAAATCCTCCGTCCATTCGTACGCGATCCGGATCTTGTAGATAGAGTTGACATGCTTTATGAGACGCAGGTAAGCGCGAGTGAGAATGTCGCGTTCGATGGGACCCCCATTGTAGAACCTGTGATTCCAGAACGTCGGACGTGGATGTATGCGTCAGAAATGGGTACTTACGCAACTTCTTCGCTCTCTCTCCCCACCCGACCAACGCCGGCCCGATATTCGCCCTCTAAACGAGCCTCGATAGCAGCAAGACGACCAAAGGCGGGTGTGACCGCTTGGAGAATCTTGACAAAACGTTGACAATCCATATACACCAAGGAAAGATCTCGTACCTTGATCGTAAGGTAGTAGTTTCCAAACAGTAGAAAAGTGCCCCTAAACCCGAGAGAGTGTGAAAGCTGTGAAGTAAAGAGCAACAGATCAAGAGAGGGTTTCATTAAATTCCCACTGTATGTCTGTGTGTCAATTCCCGCACAAGATGTCAGCAGGGACGGGACACGTGCTATATGCCAGCGACACTTTCTGACCAGGACTCGACATCGGCTGTGATATACTGGTCGATGCCCTGAAGGGGGACGCGGTAATAGCGAAGGTAAGGTGCGGACGAGAGGTAGAGGTCGTGGATGTACCGAGTGAGACGACCCCTAAAGCGGAGAGACAGTTTGGACTGAAGGTAGCGGATCTGGCGGATAGGTCAGCACGCGTCTCTGCAGGGATGGGTCGTCCACGAACCATGGAGTTGGTGTAGATGCTTGGCACAGCGAGAGCAAACCAGAGCCCCAAACCCCTGAGGAAGCCATAGCCATTTGCACTGACGAGGTCTCTGACGATGCGACCGTCGAGTTTTGCTACCGCCAGGCTGAGGACGGTGCGGAGAACGAGGAAGCAGGAGTGGACGAGGAGCAAGAGTGCCTCGCGGGAGCGAATGGACGGGATGACGATCCGCAAGAGGGACCTGAACTGCTGCCAGAAAGAAAGGGAGAGCTTCGACTTTCCATTGTGCTGTGGATGGAGGGGGAAGTAGCGGGCATGAGAAGCAAGATCCGCGTGGGGGTGTGCGATGGTGGGGTTGTTGTTGGAGGGAAGAAAGGCGGAACGGAATACGAGGATGGATGCAAGGAGGAGGAGGAGAGGCTGGTGGTCGGACTGGCGGAGGATCTTTGAGAAGACGACCATCGCTCAGGTCTCGGACGCAGCTGCACCCCCTTGCACATAAGAGCTCTCCCCATGCATGTGATTGCGGATCAACCCGCGTACACAGTGTCATACGGTGCAACCCACGGCGTCCAAACCATCCGCGGGTTCTTTGTACAGCTGAAACGGAAATTCTTGTCCGCGTTCGGAAGCTAACGGAAGCTAATAGGTACCGTCATATTGCAAATGCATGGTCGGAAGGAATTTTCGGGAGAACCTTTGGTCCCGATACTATGCATTATGAGTACTTGCAACTTTCTTTCATACATATCGACCACGACCAACAATCCACATCGTCACCACATGGAACATCCCCAGCACCAAAGAAACCTGCAGCTGCTCCGAAATCGTGTCCGTCATCGCAGCAATCGTCAACGCTGCCAACACAACAGGTCGGTGCCACACGTGATCCCAACATGACGCTACCGAGACCGCCTGCGTGCATAAATGTGCGGTCAAGTCAACCATTTCGAAATGAGTGGGACACTACCTTGGCTGCTAGTATGCATGCCTTGGCGCTCCTGACAAGTGCCTCTTGCGTGACACGTATCCCCAGTGCATGTCCAGTGTCCGCAAAAAGTCGTTCAAAGGAAACTCTATTGTCGACCTCGGGCGACGGTGGTGAAGGAAGACCAAGCAGTGCACCCTTTTCGTCCCTTTCACTCGTTGGAACTGACCTATGACCCTCATCCCGTTGACCAGCTGCTTCGCGGTGGCGTGGTTCAGGGACGGGGATGGGTGGTAGTGCACGCGGGCCACTTGGGCTCAGTTCCCGACGACCTTCGTCCGTCGACCGGTTGACAGGAATCAGTGATCCCGATGACACCCTGGGGGTTGATGTCACAGGATTAAACTGAAATGTTGACCGAGCTTGGGTCACGCAATCTTTGGTCCGAGTGCTTATGTACGTACCATGCCCTCTCGCATCGCACTCACGATCCGCTCGCATGACGGACGTACCGAGGGATTGAGGCTCAAGAGGCCTTCCAACAAGATGAGGAACGCCCGCGGCAAATGTCGACTCTCAAACGCTGCCGTCAAAGGAGGTGTGGTCCGAAAACTAAGACCATCGTCAATCATGCTCGCGCGACGAGAAACCGCATCCCTTACCCTTGATAAGTCAAAATTTCCTGCTCCAATTTGTTCATCTTATCTGCTTCGTCCCTGGCGCTGGCCTCACCTTCCGTGGCGCAACGATATGGTAATCGGAAGAAAAGCATCTTGTGGAGGATCATTCCCAACGACCACATGTCAGACTTTGAATCAACTTCTTGAAGAAGGCCAGTCTGAGGTGAAGGTAGAGACTCCGGTGAAGCATATTCCAGCCTGGTGTAGGAGATGTAAAGAATAGACTGCTCAACACAGTGCGATGAGCCACTTACGTTCCAGTGTTTCCAGAACGCGAACCAGAAGAGTGGATCATATCGCGAGACGTACCAAAATCTGACAGCATCGCACGGGGTCTAGATAAAACGCCGGTGTCATTGCAAAGAAAGGTGCGGAATAGTTGGGATACTTGCATGAGCTTGCCTTCGTCCCAGGTTAGCAGCACGTTCCCTGGTTTCAAATCAAGGTGCAAAATCGATCTGTCGTGCTATCGGACGAGCGACACGTCATCTTCCCAACACAGCTATGGGTGACTCGCACGAACCAAAAACGCAAGACCCTCGACTACATCGGAGAACAGGCTCCTGGCTTCTTCCGCACTGAACAGGTGGACGGCTTTCAGGGTCGATCGTCCAGCTGCACGGCCACCCAAGCCCTCTTCCATCTCTCGGCGAAGGCGCTCGCGTTCCTCTGGCGGTGCACGCTTCATTGCACGAAATGCTCGTATTCGCGCTGAAGATGACTGGATGTCAGCGGGAGACTCGGGCGTGGGCGTAGATGAGCGCATGTGAGGTAGCCTAGTGGGTCGCCCCAACCGGACATCGATCAGGTCATCCAGACTATCAATCCCGACTTCTAAGCATGGCGATAGACCAGAGTACTAAGGTCAACGTACCTCCCCCCTTCGGCCCATTGCATCAACACGCTGCGAACAGTTGTCAGAATCGTCTTTTAGAGATGATCATTGCAGTCAACTTAACTGTAGAGTAGGTACTTTAGGGCCAAACGCAGAGAATTGACATTTTTCCAGCCAGGCGTGATGATAAGAAATGATGTTTCTGTGACGAAGCGTTTCCAACAATCGAATCTGCAAGCCATTGAAGTTCGATAACGTTTATTGGGACGTAACTCACGAACCTCGCGCAAGATACCGAGGAGATACGAGTGCGACTCTCCAACTGCAATCTTCTTCACGGCAAAGTGTCCTAGATGAGTAAGGGAGTTGGCGAAGCCTTTTGGAAACAATAGTCTTTCTATGCACACCCAGTGGATTACCGTCCAATACGTGCTGCAAGCATCACGATTTAGCCGTACTCGAGCATAGGCGAGTAGACCTCGCGCAAACCTGACACAGAAAAACGCTTCCATTCGCACCCATTCCCAACCGATATTCTTCCTGGAAGAACGCCTTGAAGTATCCCTCGGCCATGGCCTCCCGCGGAAAGGCAGATGCTCTGCTCCCATTGCCACGTGGCAGTGGACTCGACGGCCGAGAACTCTCGTTCGCAATCGCCAGCAGCTGGAAATAGTTGGATGCTCGGCTATGCGAACCGCCTTCATGGTGCATGTCCTCCTCGTCCTCTGTGTCGTGTCCAAATCCAGGCGGAAGCGGTCGGTGACAGAACGGACAAGGCGAATTCGGTCGGTCAGGCACCTGCATGTTGTTGGGGGACTTGTGGATCGACAAGGCATGGGACGTTGGATTGTACAAGACGACTTGATTCGAAGCGTGGAGGATGGGTTGCCATTCGGGTTCCAGGGGTGCCAACGCCACCAGGGCTTGGTTCGGGGAGGGAGGTGCGCTCATGGTGGGATCAGGTGAGGAGCGTGGCTGTTGTACACACGCGACTCGTCACTCGTCGTCACAGTAGCGCAGTTCTCGATGCGTTAAGACGGTCGACAAAGTCCGTGGAAGTCGTGACGACAAGTACATATTCCGAAAAAGGAAATTGTGTCAATTTATACAAGTTGTGGATCGAGCCAAGCAGAACGACATGTTCGTCCGACTTGGATCCTCGGAGCTGTGGTGCTCTTTGCGCCAGCCATTCCTTTTCGTTCCTTCTTTTCTCGCCGTTCCTTTGTCTGACCATTTTTCCTAGCTGCTTGATCGCGTTCTACATCATGTCCATGGCAGAAAAGCGTCAAAATAACGGTCAGGGTGCAAGTTAATCACAGAGTGCTCTGCAATTTGGCCAGACGGTCACCCAGTCCCAGGCATCGCAGACGGGCTCGCAGGCAACATCACAGACGGGATCACAATCCCTCACTGCACCCCCCATGCCTACCATTCCCCAGAACGCACCTGCAGGTCTCATCTCCGTGACCCAACCGCCTCAGCAGTCCACCTCGTATTACATGATCACACCGAACGAACCCATCACCTTTGCATGGAACTTTAGCTACATCATAGTCACGCCGACACATCTCACTGTGTCAGCCGTTTGCGAGAACGGAAATACCTATCCGGTGGGGCCTACCAACGGGATCATACCCGGCACGGCGACGAGTGTCCTCTGGGACACCTATGCATACCAGACGTCGAACCCCCAACTCCCACTGGCCCAAGCCAAGTATACCCTCAAAATTTGGGGAGATCAAGGCTCTAATGCACAACGCGCGCCGGGCTTCCTTATTCCAAACAGTGCCGTGCAATTCGTGCCCTATACACCACAGGGGTACACGCCCATCGCCAGTGGTATGCTTTATTTACTCCGACTGTGTGGTGACTATTGATGTTCGATGGCAGGGCGGTCTTGTACCGTGTGTTCCGGTGCGATTTCACAATACGTTTCTCTCCCCGCGTTTGTCGGCCTGATAGCCACACTGCTCGTCATGTTCCTCTCGGGCTCGTTTATCATGCGACGTCCATGAGGAATGATTCCGGGGATACCTATCTTGATTCGCATCTTGGAGATGCATCACTCGGTCCTTTTTCGTTCACTGCCGTTTCGTGACCTCGGGACCTTAATTGCATAGATACCTATTCTGGTCGTTGATCTGGACCTACTAATGAATTCGAATCGCTGAAATACTAACACCATTTGCTCCACCCCACCCCTCCTAAAGCTCCATTTGCTTATCAGTCATCAACCGTGACGTTTCCGCCCCCCAGGCCCCTGGGGGAGATATGCGGTTCACTTCGATTCTGTTGGGCATTGTGTCCTTTCCCTTCGCCCAGTTAGCGTAGAACACAATGACGCAACCGAGAAAAAAGGGCGAAGATACATGGTACTGTGGGTGTGTTTTCGTTCTTCTCTCCCCAACTCGTTCTGTCGACATACGGGCTAATTATGGCGTTCGCACTACTATCAGTGATAAGAACATGTCGGTGACGCCCCTCCCTGACTAGTCCCAGAGATATAAGTTATCAGTAAAAAAAAAGTTGGGCGTTACCATCACGGGGACGAATGCATCTGAACCTGTCTAAACGTGAGACTAAAACACGACAGGCTGGAAACTCGCTGTGACCGACGGTGGGAAATACCGAGGCAAGCGGATGAACAGAACTTCCCGTGGAGCTCTGCGTGGACGACTACGACGTCCGGGTACAAGAGGGACTCTACGGTATGTGGCGGAGATGTATACCGTACACATGACTCAGTGGTACTTAATGGGTTTACAGTGGCTCGAGAAAGCACGATAGCTCAGGGTAATTCCCAATATAATATTGATTGAACGGCGATTGCTCTCAAGTGCTTCAGATAAGTACGGTAAGTACCACGACCACACGAAACAACTGTTTCAACTGTAGAGTGGCGGCCCCGCTTATTTAAAATTACATGTCTTTCGGGACGGCACCCGATTGGATACATGGGCTCTGTTTCCGAAATCGGAAGGATCTCGCCATTCAATGTGCCTTGTAGACGGCAGCAATTTGACAATAGCCCATCCAGTGCGTCAGCCCTAGTACTAACCCACGCGCTCTCCCTGCGCGCTCTCATAAAACATGTCTATGAAACGCGAGCACCGCAGACGCTCTTCAAGGGGACCCACTATGAATGGGTTCAAATCATCATCGATACTCGTCAGTCAAAGCGACCACGACGCAGATGCCTACGACACCCGATATCGGCTGACTGTAGTGCTCAACCGTGACGCTGCCAGACAGCTGGTTTCAAAGCGGAATCCCTCCGTGTCGCGTACCACACCGCCATTTGCAAGCGGCGTAACCGAGCGTGCAGCTCGGTTTTTAGTACAGGAATCAAGCAGGAACCACCCTGGATTTCCTTTCTTGCCAGCGATCCTCCAATCACAGCTTCTTAGCACGATGACGTTACTTGGCGTCCTGCAGATCCAGGCCATGGGGTCAAGTGCATCGATAACTCGATGTATCATAATCCCACCTAGTCACAGCTAGTCACCCTGCACTCCGAACTAAATGCCGCGGGTGATCAATAATCCGCCGCCTCTTGCGGTTCCATTTGTCTTTTAATCCCACCAGTGCACGCCAAACTCGCTTTCCTTGCCACCGCCCCGTAGGCGACTCTGGCGTCCTGTGGCCCTCATTAACGCGCTACGGGAGTGGACGTTTAATTCCCTTAGACATTGGCTCCGAGGACCTCCTGTATTTATTTGTTTCATCCTGCGCAGGAGAGAAAGGATATAACGCGGACACGAGCGTAGCCATGCAAAAGCTAATCCGACTACGTGCATTGATTCAAGGCTCTCCCCTGTCGTCAAACGACGTCTTTGTGCCGCCAAAAACAGAGCCACACCCAGGTTAGAACAGCACGTATACCATTCATAAATGACAGTCACTCACCGTCCAGGAAGTTGTGCAGTCGCCGTCGCCCGTCAAAGAGTCGACGCCGCAAAACATCCGCATCTCCCGTAGCTGGGCGTCCCCCGCCCAGTCAGCACACTCTACGTTGGGGGAGCCACTCCATCCAGCTACCATACTCTTACCCAAACTCTTGCGGCGGGCACTATCGAGAACTTCATCTCCTCTACCAAGTTTAATGAGTTCCAAAGGCAACCGGAAGGCTGAAAGAGGCGACATGTCGACCCGTAAGAAGGAGGGGATGGCGTCCGTGGTGTCCGGCACAGGACCTACAGGGCCCAACTTGAAAACGATTTGGTCCGAAAATGACTCATATCTTCCCCGCGCCAAACCCCCTCCGCCGCTCAAACGCATCAAACATGCACGAAATCGTTCCGAGAACGAGGTATCCTCTCTGAATCCAACAATACCCAGCCGACCGCCCACTTCCCGACAATCATCAGGGTCGTCTTCGACGGCATCTTGTTCGTCGCGACGGAGTTTAGACGTGCCGAGTACCGAAGTATCGAACGAGGACAGCAACCAGCCAGCTGATGACGTCCAGCGTACGTTGACGCGGATAGGCACTCGGTCGACCATCGCATCTGGGGCATCCGAGGACTCGGACATCATCTTTGCATCATCTAATCCCAATTGGCAGCCTCCAAACAGTTGGACTGGGCCGTCTAAAGCTGTATCAGCAGACGAGGATCACGGAACGAAATTGGGTGGATGGTTTGCGAGAAAGAGAAGCGTCCAGAGCAGCTCAAAAGGTGGTAGCATGCGAGCCCCCACGGGCCGTCTCAACCGTGTTCGGTCGGTCGCAAAAATGATGACCGTTCACTTGGCCGACACCGGAGAGCCAGAGGAACAAGAAGCTTCTGTCATTCGGAGAGGGACAAATTTCCCGTCAGATGTTATGGTTAAGATCAAGTGCTACGAAGGCGACGGATGGCATGAGACACCTATGGCTGACATCATCCCAAAGCTGAGGGAACTCAAGTTCAAGTAGGAGGCTGGTCTGGTCGGATCGTTGGATGCAGGGTCTTCTAACGAGTGTATATGTATATTGTATGCAAGGAAGGTATAACTCCATATGTCGAACTCAGGTATAATGATACGCAGGCATGATGCTGTTCTAGCCACTGACAGTCACATTCAATTATTTACCAAGGAGATCGCCCCATGTGATTATATCAATGTGGACAAGATGCCAAATTGGTATCTATTTTCCTGAGTGGCGCATGGGAGCGAAAGCAGCTTGGCACCGCTCACAGCCTTGTAACTTGAGTGGCGGCCTCCTATGAGTTGCCTAGGAGGTTGCCCTCTGCCGTAATCGATTATCTCGCTGACAAACATCGGGTGCACCAAGTTCCTGAGTGGAGTGAAGATGTCAGACACAGCAATCGTCGGGGGGAACGGTCCATTGTCATGTAAAAAGGCACGGTTGGCCAAGTGCGCAGTATGGAGGCGCGGGTCTGGTAAAACACACAAAAAAAATGAATGAATGAATGCATGAAAGGGAAAAGTGGCGAGGGAATAATGGCAGCACAGGGGAGCCGGGGCGTGGGTAAGTAGGTACGTCCATCAATTGATTAACGGCGTGTCGAACGGATATGGGTATCTCGGAGGGGGGCCTTTGTTTCAATTGACCGAAGGGACGAGCTAATTTGGCCACGGCGATTACAGTAAAGGGCCTTGGTCCGAGGGTCGGACCCCGACGCTGTTTGCTGTAGACTCTAGAGGGCCCGCAGTTGAGCTGAAACTGCAATGAAGGCTCGTTCGGGGAGCGGCGGGACGTGGCCGCACGGTTGGCGTTTGGGAAGTCGGCATTTTACAATGTGGTCCAAAAGTGGCGGGCACCGAGGGTCCGCGACAGACCATACCTGGGTCTCGGGGCTCGAGTGCTTTAAGCCCTGAGCCGGGACCTGAGTCAGGAGCGGGCAGAGAACGAGCCGAGGAGATTGTATTGACGGGAATCAAGAGCTCCACGATGGGGCCAGGCTCAAGAGAAAATGCCGCTGCTGTAAAAGACGGATCTATTGTGCGCTTACCTATCCTTTTGTTTTTTTCACGGTGATGGCCGTTCCGAAGCAGTACTAGTACTACATAGTGCAGTGGGTAGTAAGCAGTGGGCTCCTGAAGTTCGAGGGGCGGAAGTATCTTACATAAGCAACTCCCATGAATGATCCAACAATCGATCAATTGTTGAACTTCGCCACGCAACTGTGATTCGGTCGTCTTCCTCTCACGAAACCATGACAGCCAAAAAAAAATCTGTTGTTCTCTGACGTTGAGGTACTCAAAAGCATGGCATCCCACAGATAACGACACCCAGACTTGTTGTTGCAGTGGCCATACTGCACACCCGTTCCGGTTTTCCCCGGACCGCATCGTTTTACGGACGTGGTTTATACAGCAGTCCCCGCTTTACCTGTCGTACCGAGTCTATGCGACCATATGAACAAATTCGAACGTGATTCTGGGGCCAACAAATTCAGCACTAAAATGGACGTTGTCTGGAAATGGTATGCCTTGTTTTTCTACAGCACCTGATCAAACGTGAACCCTCCCACTCGTTCCTTGGGGATTGCACATAAACCCCGTTCAGTGTGGTTCATCTTGTGGGTTGCATGCACACATACGCTACGAGAACTATGCCGCGGGGGCCCTTTCGGATATGACGACACCTTCCCTGCTCGTTAGCGCCGGTCCCCCTAGATTGCTGTGCCGCCAAAGCGGTGTGGGTGCTTGGGCCACCGAACGGCATTCTGCGCCTCCTCCACTCGGCTTGCGGGACCAGGGGCTTCGTTTGACTCTCCGAGCAAATCGTCGTCGAACGGGGCACCGATCCCCCGCGTCGGCAGTGGAGGACCACAGCCTCGTTGCGCACTGTTCACAAACTCCTGCGCCATCGAAGCCCCTGCAGCAGTGTGTCGCTCCACAAATGAGACTCCGCGCCAAGTCATGTCGAGCGTGTTGACGTGATACACTGGAAAGCCTATCATACTAAATTGGACAACTTTCGATCTACGCAGTTCATCATTCCTCCCTCGTTGACCAAAGCGTCCTTCGGGCGGCTCGATTATTTAAAGCCCTCGATGTGTCTGCTTCCGCATGTTCCCCCTTGTTTAGTACCACCATCCCCCATGTCCTCCCATCAAGAGTAAGTGCTCGTTGTGCATTGGGTAGGAAGACGTTGACCTCCTTGTCCAGCCCGTATCATTATTCCGGCGCGGGTCCAATTTACTATGAGAGCGGCTCGGAATCCCCTGTCGCACGACAGCCTCGTCCCCCGGGACAACCCTGGCCACCGACTGCCATGATTGGCGATCAGAGCGGTTACTCCCAACCTCATCAATCTTTGGATCCGGTCCGAAATTCATTGGAGGTTCACGAGGCGGAGGTGTGTCCGTGCCACAACTTGAATAACCCCGCAAGTCACCATTCACCCCTCTCCGACCTGCAGGATATGAATTACTCCATTAATTACCCTGGTCCCAGCTACTCTCAACCGGGTACCTCGTTACAAGACCCTGGTGTCGGGACCGACGCTACGCACGCCACGTACACTAATGTGAGGTCATTCCTCTCTTTGATGCTACACTCCTTGACGATTCCCCTCTTGATGTTAAGGACGACCCTCCTTTTCATCTTTTCGACCAATTGCCTTTCTGTTGCTTTGAATTTGATCACACTCCTTGCGGCCCAATTTTCTACCCCACGCAGCAAGGTCTTGTGCACGATGCACACCAGCATCCTGCACAGGACTTCCAAACATCTCAAGACCCCTCTGTCTATCCGCACTCGTCATCAACACAGCTCCTCTCGTCGGTCCATGGTGGACCTGTGTACGGGACCGACAGCAGAGCTACCCCTCTTACCCCTGATAACTCGTCGCTGGATGGGGGTAACACAGCGAGGACCAATCCGAGTGATGGACAGCACAGCCACCCATCTCCTGTGTCAACTTCCCCCTTCAATCAGACTTCTGCCCCTGGTCCCAGCCGCCCACCGCCGAGTTCACCCGAGAGAAAGCGGTTACTACCGTTGTCCGCCGCCGCCGAGCCCTCTGTTAGTGCTGCATGCCAATTCATGTGCCACAGTACAGCTGACACAGAAGCAGACAGCACGGAGAGTGGCACGCCGCCACGACCGAGCATGGGATGTACATTCCACGTCGTCGGGTCATCCTGGGCCTAGCCACAGTACTTCGGACGTGTATGGGCGGGGCCCATTGATTCCACAAGAACGATATACACCCAGTACCATCTCATCATTCAATGCATCTGACCAGGATTCCATCACCTTCAATTTGGAAAACCCGGATCAGACTGGGATACCAATCATTGATATTTTGAACAAAGCTGACAGCTTTGCTCGTATTCAGGATGGCACACAGGCTTTTAATATGGGGAAGAAGACGTTTACTCTACGTGTTCAGGTGAGCTCGTTAGATCTGATCGGTGATTTTCTTTGGGGTTGAACGTTGAACTGCCGGGTTTCCAGTGGCCTGGGTACAAATCTTGGTCCAAGACGATTGCTGCGATGAATTGGAAGAAATCGCGCGGTCCTGTCACACGTGTGAAACTCGCAGAGGCGGTTGCAACAGCCATTCGGGATCTGTTCGAAGTTAGTCATAAACTGTTTCAGTAGCTGCGTGATGCTGATATCCTCTCTAGAAATACCGCCAGGAGCGGTACGACACAGATTATGCGGTGTGGAATGTTGGACCGAACGGCATTCAGCTCGACCAGATCTGTCTCGTTGCGCTGCACCAAGTGTCGAGGGGCAGCTGGCAACCTCGGCTTTGTTTGCTTGGAACTCGCCATTGATGCTGCCCGGCCCGTTTTCCTCCCTTCCGGTTTTCTAGAGTGCATATCTAATCAACTACGCACTCTCTGTTGATATCATCGTTTTGATTTGGTTTATTTCGGCTTGTGTTTATCATCATTTCTTTCTCGGATTCACTGGTAAATTTCTCTTCATCTAAAGGTATGCATCCTCCGGTTGTTGTCTACCCACGGAACTCACCCCCGACAGTCCTCCGTCGCACTTAGCGGTCCACTGGTCACATTCAACCCAATATTTCTCATCACATACTAGTAGAGGTGCATTCGCATGGCATGGCATGGCATAGGCATCGATTAATAATTACAGTGTAGCATGACTCATTTTCTCGCTCCAGTTTCACCTTCAGTTTTTACATTTCGCAGTTTGGCGCCTTTTCACGAATTTTCGTCATGATGCCACTCCGCTCTGTAGTGGGTCGGTTTTTCTTTATAGTACATGAAGTACTGGAGTTATATTAGATGTACATATGAGACTTGGGTCGAACTTTTGCACGCAACTGGTTTGTGTTGGCAATACAAATACATGGGTGTTGACGTAACTGGTCGCGTCGGAGTTGAAACACCTTCGCTGCATTTCAAAGGATTCGAGATCGGCGCGGACTTCGTGGGCTAGCCATAAATCGACAAGGTAGGATTTCCCCTTACCTTTTCGTCCAGTTAGTTTGAACACGTCGAACCAGCTTCCAACCAGCTTATCTTTCGACTGTCTCTACTGGGTCGGTTCGAGCTAACGACGATCTCACAATTGATTACAGTCGTGCCGCGTGTCGATGGCACAGACGACAGGCATTCCACCACCTGAGATCGACGCGCCGATCCGATACCCATCGCTCACATTTACCCTCCCACCATGCGTTCCGAGATTCGGTCCAAGGGTAGGTCGAGTCGCGCTCGCCCGCGATGGCGCTTGCGACGCGTCGACGAGCACGCTGATCACGATGGACACGCCCAACATCCTCGTCGGCACCTCTCGTGGTGTCGTACCCCACTTTTCACGAGATCATACCAATGGGTCGGATGCGATCCGGTGGCTAAACGTCCCATTCGAGTCGTTGTGAGTATCGACGTGTTTTCCTCTCTCCTGATTGTCTGTAAACCTGGGGAATTGACTTGACGTTTGCGCATGGACCGTGGTCGGTTTTTGTGATTGCGTTGATGTCTGGGGTATTGTAGTCTGGAGCAAGTTCCCCCGATTCCGACCTTGCAGAACGGTCCACATTCGTTGCATAGGTTCTTGGGGTTTGACAAGGATCGGCATATCGTATCCCTCAGTCTTCGAGATCCTCTTGACATGCGGGAGATGCCGCCAAACGGAAACACACACGTGTCTGCGAACTGCGTCCGGGGTGTCAAGAAGGTTTGCCTCTATCCTTGGTGAAGCCAAAGTCATCGATCGACCGTTCTTTTTTTATCGGGGTGTACTAGGTGACGCTATCGGACTGGCGCAAGTACGTCTACAAGATGCAACCCGACGTCGTCTTTGCGCTCGCAGACACGCCGTTTACGCCACCTCCCTATTCTCAAAAGCGCATCACGAAGAGCATCGAGCGGAGTGCGGCGTGGGTCGCAGATATACTTCGGCCGCTTCCTGGAGATGCTGGCTCGTCTGAGCCACACGCACCACGACTGTCTCGACATCCGCTCAACGTCTTTGTCCACATGGCGGGCGGAATGTCGTTACCCGCACGCGAGGCGTTCGCTCATGGGCTCAGGGAAACCCTCCATGGTCCCGAAGCGGATGCTGTCAAGCCACTCCGATGCCTCGACGAAGGTATCACAGGCTACGCGTTCGACCTCGCCGTCTTGCGCGGTATCAAACCGAGTCCAAATACGTCACAGCATCAAAGTCTACCCGACGGCTTTCTCCGACTGGATTGTCCGGAGATGTTGCAGCATCCCGAGCCAATCGTAGAGGCGCCGACCCCGAGTACGACGGGAGGGGTAAACCTGGCGGCGTCGAGCGTCTTACCCATGGCCGAGCCATCCTTCCCGCCGAATCTCGCATCTTTGCTCAAGGCATCACTCGGGGAACTTTCCGAGCAAAAACCGCGCCTTGTGACGGGAATACGATCGCCCCATGAAATGCTCCGTCTCATCCGGGACGTGGGCGCTGATCTGTTCGACGTCGGATGGGCGACGAACGCTGCCAACTTGGGCGTCGCGCTGGACTTTGTTTTTCCAGTACCTGCGAGCGACGCAGTGGATGCATGCCAGAGTTTGGGGCACAACTTGTACGATCGCATCTACGCACACCAGTTTGGGCGTCTCGCAGATACGCTCGTCGGTGCGGGAGAAAGTGTGGATGGAGTCGCGACGCAGCGCCATGTCTGCCCATGTATCGCGTGCTCACCCCGCTCCCCGTCCTCGCATATTCTACATAGCGCCGTCGATCAACAGTCGTACGCCACCATTGATGGAGAAGCGATCGCGCGGTATGAGAAACCGTATAGTCGGGCATACATCCATCACCTCCTTCATACGCACGAAATGTCCGCACACACGCTCCTCGTGGCGCACAACTTCGCAGTCGTTTCGGCGTTCCTGGCGGGCGTGAGACAGGTATGGGTGGAGACTGGAGACGAGTGTAAGAGCGCACGGTTCGCACTCGAAGTGGAGAGGTTCTGTAGAGCTTACGATGAGAGTGGGGAGTTGTTCATTGCTGCGAAGAATGATTGGGAGTATGTGGATAAGGCAAGAGGGAAAGGAAGGCTCTCTAGGGAAAAAGGGAAGTAAGAGGATGATCAAGATGGGTGACACAAAGAGCGATTAACCCTGCTATCAACGAGTGGTGGTCAGCGGGGATTGGACATTAGTGCATACTCCCAAAACGTTGTTGACTTGGGGTATCCATGTCACCCTTGCCGCCGATTGGTAAACAAGATGAACACTAATCACTCCCACGAGGAAATAGCGATTCAAATGTTTGGGTACCAAGACAGTTATGACTCTACGCAATGCAATATCTCTATCCCTTGAAGCATGACGTTCAACGGGTCAGTCCGAGGGAGAGACAGACAACAGTAAGAATTTACCTTTGGTGCATATCTTGGAGAGCGTGTACGGGCATGCTAGTGGTGTGACTCCGCCTCCCTCGCGATCTGAGCAGCGTATGGATTCTTCGGATCCTTGGCGTAGGCTTCCGCTGAGGTAGGGTAAATCGAGAGAGAGCAAAGAGGAGGCTAGTGATACGTACAACGAACACCGAGGTCCTGCATTTGGTTAACGAGGTAAAAGGTGACTGTGGAAGCGGCGATGAATGGCGCCAATGGTTTCAGGACCTGTCGAGGTGACAACGGACGGCGACATGTGACACCCAAGAGTTTGCGACCCCCGACGAAGGCGAGGACACAAACCGAGGACCAGCGGTAAGTAAATAAGAAAAGATGGCGGTGTCAGTGGTGAGTGGAGGTCAGCTATGACATGAGGGACGTACGGGCGTGTTGAATCGTCCTCTCCAGAAGAAAATATATTGCAACATATTTCTTTTCCTTTTTTTTTGTTCGACAAGGGATTGGACTGAGGTACTCAAGTGCGCTCGCAAAGAGACTCGCTGTAGGACTGGTTCAAGGTGAACGTGGGTCAAACCGGAAAGTGGATCCACCCAACTTGGGTATGTCGTTCCCACGTATGTTATCTCCGTGACCCCTTGAACTCTCCGAAGCACCATCATGCATGCACATCTATGTTCGCTCGGCGAGCTGAATCACCATCATTTCTTCCTCACAAAATCCGCCACTTCTCGTGGACACCACGCAGCCAGAGGAAACATGTAGACCATTATGCGGCACTTTCTGTTCCAAGGACCGCTACCAAGGCCCAAATCAAGGTACTTCCCAGTGCCACCTAACGTTCCCTACTAACCATTTTCCACGCAGACAAGCTACTATCAGGTGAGATAATCGACGTTGTGAACACACGTCACACTGATACCACTGAGGAGTACAGTTGAGCAAGAGGTATCATCCAGACGTCGCCAAGGACAGGGCTTCACAAACCAAGTTTCACGCCGTGAGCGAGGCGTATGCAATCCTGGGTGACGACAGGAAACGGTCCGTTTTTCGATTCCGTCGCCTGTTCGCTTTGCTCTTGTTCACCCTTTTCTCCAGGCGTGAATACGACCGCTTCTTTAGCTCCCCTTTTCAGACGTTCCATACGCCAGGACAACACCCCCAAGCGACGACCACCCGACCCTCTCAACAACCTGGTTTCAAACACTTTTGGCCCACCCACCCCAGAAACCGCACACGAGATCCCATGGGCAGTCACCCCAACGCTGCACGTCATGACCATCCCCACGAACACGCGCGCGCGAGCAATCACACGCATCACCGTCCTCAATCGGGATCACGGGCATCGTATACAGCCTCGCGCACAGATCCGTTTTCGAGCCCATTCGTGCAAAGAGCGACGGGTCACCGCCCATCCGGGTCTGGCCCTACTTCGCAGTCGAGCAATACTCAACCAAATTTCCAGCAGGATGGTTTTCAGGGTGCAGGTTCTGCGCCCTGGATGGCGTCGAGTGGTGAGGGAAGGCGTACCTTTTCAGTCAATGGTCGTCCGACGCGAGATGAAGCTGCAGCAGAGAGTGGGGTGTTGCGTGCACTCGGGGCATCCGGCCTTGTCGGTGTTATCATGCTCATCGCTGCGATTGCGGGTAATTCGAAACGGACATCGTAAACATGGCTGTATGTATGCGTTGCGATACGATACGATTGGATACCTCGTACACTCTCCCCAGCCAGTCCCAACAAGAAACAAATATGGAGCCTTTCAAGAGGGTGTATGGACTGCGTGGAAAATCGGACCAGGACCTCACATTGCAGAGGTAGCTTTGTGTTCGTCCTTGTTAGCCACCTTTTTAGCCCACGTCTCACCAACGTATATGAGCGGCTTGTGGGGGGTAAACATGATAGCGATAAATGAGCTCTTCTCCTTCAGGTGGAGAAGACACTAGTGGCTTCAGGATCGGTGCGCGTAATTCTCGCTCCGCAGGATCCTCGTCAAGGAGCTCGTCGATAGCACTACGGTCCACAAAAGTGGGCCCACGCGCACCCTCGTCGAGATACTGGATCAACGAGCGCTGCTCACAGCCTGTCTCTCCCGATAGGACCACCTGGCCCGACATTTCCGCGCCCGTATGAAGACAGCGCCGTGGTACCGTGGCTTCGCCTATGGGACGTACGACGACTGGAACACTCCCGGAATATCTGGCCCATGACCTGGGGCGTGGCGTCTCTGATCGTTGCTCCTTCGTCCAAGGTACCCACGGCTCCTCATCATCCTCAAACTTTGGGCCCCAAGTGGAAGAGGGTTCACCAGAGGGATCATCCGAGTCGACTCTTTCACCCTCCGCACGAGGTGTTTCCAGCGTAAACGAAAGAGAGTTGGCGAGTGTCTGATAGTATGTTTCGAAGTTGGTAATTTGTAGATGGTCTACTTGAATAGGTATAGTGACGGGTGCGCTCGTCGTCGTCACAATGTCGTGCGATTGAATCTCGTCCAAGGTCGAATTCGGCATTGCAACAGAGACTGTAGCATCACCACCGCCGAAACACGGTGCTCTCCATCGACTGCGTTTGGCGTCTTCAACATCCTCCGGCGTGGAACGTAGAATACGTCTAGGTTTGTGGATGGGTTTTGAACGGGGCATATCATACTCAACAGCCCATCTTGATGACAAGGTTGGTTCTACACAACCTCGAACCATCAGCGGTGCAGTGAATGTGCGCGCAGGTCCAGTCCTGGTGATGACCACGGTAACGACTTGATCTTCGGAACCTGATAGTCCACCCCGAGCACCACTGCATGTCATCTACATGAACGTTCCTAGAACGAACCTTGAGTGAATACCAAGCCAGAGACCTGTGCGGTGTAGTTCGTGGTGGGAGAGTCCTGCTCGGAGACACCGATATCCTTGAGTCCTATGGTCTCGGGGCTCGACCTTCGAGGAGTGTCCATGGGATCGTAAAGTGATTGAAAACCAGAGAGTCCCGCCGATATCTCTTCTGTCGTTCCGTTTGCAAAAGGTACACGGATAAAATACTCATACATGAACTCGACGTTGACCATCTATGACACAAAGGGTAAGCATCGGTTCGTTGTCAGTTCTTGAAGTCAACCAACCTCGCTGGCGTCTGCCATAATGTATATAGTAGAGTACAAATGGTCTAGAACTGGAGGCAGGTTTGTGGATGGAACCAGGACAGCAAAGTCTTGCATGACGTCACGGTCTCGAGAGGCTCCTTCCGCTACGTGTATGACTTGTGTCGTTTCGAAGACAAGCCGCTCCTCTTCTCGGACTAACCACAAATCCTTGTTGGCGAGCGTCTCATGGAATGTAATCTCGTCGCTGCGGTTGGGAAAACGGGACGGCGAAAAAGCCCAAGGTGATGTTCGTTGCATCCATTTTCTACCTTCCGGTGAACGTCTGGTTCAAGGAATGTCAACATCTGCAAAATTCCGGTACAACTTGAAGGGTCGTACAAGGCTTTCACGAAAGATCGTTCCTTGAGGCGTAGGCCCAACAAGACCGTGTCGACGGCAGGACATCCCGCGCTTATCTTGACTCTGGCGTCGCCCCGTACGATGGTGCCCGGAGCGAGATCGGGTGCTCTGACCCATGCTTGAGCGGTGCACTCAGCAACGGGGGAAACACTTCCGTGAACCGTGCCCAGTAGGGCTAGGAAGCTGAGGATACAGTGAATAGGTTTTGTGCGCATTAGTCCAAGGATGGGAGGATAGAAAGGAAGAAGAGCTGATACCCTACCATTGTACTTATACAGTCGACTCCTGTACATCTGATAGGCGCTAGTTGCATATATTGATGCGCTCCAAACGGATTGATGACCACTCTGCGCGATGAACTATTACTGTGGTGCGCGCAACCCTATACCCATATGATGGAATCAAGCCGCGCTTGCCAGAAAGGCAATTCAGGTCACCACAGGAGGTGCACGAAAGCCCACGAAGGCGTCCATCCGCCGCTCGGCCTTGTAATAATTGGCCGTCCTTGTGCCCTAAGTCGTTGAATGCAAAGGCAGGCGGATGGCGATGCATCAAGTTCAAACTCACTGTGTTCTTTGGAAAATCTGGCGACGTTTAGGTAGTCGGCACGTTCGCAGCATCGACGCAGAGCTATGAAATATGTTCAGCTGATTAGTAGAGGCGACGATTCTTTGAGCCTTGAGCCTTCCCATGCGAGCACATCGAGCATGCCCTAGAGGAAGTTGAGGTAATCAGTGAACCCACCAGGCACCTCAGGCGAGTCCTTGCCAGTGATGCTTGGCGCAGAGGGAATCCGTCCGTGAAAATGAATGTCAAACTGGGATCTAGTAGTAGTAGGTGTTTACATAATGCAAGCTAAACAACAAGGAACTTTGGGCTGGCTGGGTTACAACGGCCGGTCAGTCCTCCCCATCGGGTGTCAAATGGTCCCACCACCATCCTCGGTTTGAACGCTTCTTGCCCGAGTTTCGACTGGCCATTGGGAGGGACTTTGTGCGGTGCGGTCATTTGCAATGTGGTGAGTGTCTCGAACGAATGTCTGCTGCTGTCGCACGTAAATACTTGTGGCATTGCATTGATTGCAACGAGGTATTGGTGAGGTGTGATTGCGTGTAAGTACTAACTACACAGAAGGACCCGGTGACCGCAGAAAGTCACGTTCAGGTGAATGTTGGCGAACTTCATCGAATTTCACACGATTTCCGGTCAGTGACCGTGACCTGCCTTCACTGACCGGCAGAACACTGTCGGGTGACGTTGACGCAACGAACCGCGTGAGTCCGTCCTCAATGACTTCCACCCGCTGACTACCCATTCAGCAATGTCCTACAACGTCCGGAACATGACACTTTCTTGCTGCACGCTCACCATGGGCAGAATTCAACTACAGTTCCAGGAACAACACGGTTACATGACTACAACGCAACAGGCAACATCAAGGACAACAGTGATATCGTACATGCTTCACTGCGCTCAGTAGCAGGAGACTTGGCTACATCTCCTAGACCTCCTCCGCAAAGGCTTGCTCGTTGACAATTTCAGAGGCACCATAGTTCCACATGCCGTTAGGATACCAATTCTGAGACAGGTGTCGATAAAGTAAACATTCAATAGTAGCAGAGACATACAGGAATCAAGGAGTGAGCACGCTCCTCTAAGGCTTGCTCGTTGACAATTTCAGAGGCACCATAGTGCCACATAAGGTCAACGGGCCAATCCTGAAAGTCTCATGAGAGTAAATCTTCCACATCAACAGATACATACAGGATAGCTTGCAGAGATGGGCATTGTATGCGGATACAGCAGGAGATAGTAGGCGGCAGGGTTGTCTGAGGGATTCACTTGGAAATTCGTGATGATTTCAGCCTGTGTTATATACCCTTTCGCGGAACAAACAAACAACTACACTGCAGTTTTCGGCGTAGTTGGCGTTGCAATGACCCTTGATTTATTGGATGTCAATGACTCATGCAAGAACGTTCTGTTGTTCCAATTCGAACGCTGAGTGGAGCTCTTTCGTCATGTTGTTTCGGGTACCCAAGGTCTTGACCAAAAAAATACCGAACGTTCCCTCTTGCGGTATGGTATAAAGTGCAATCAAGCTTGCCGAAAATGAAATTTACGATACGTGGCCACTGATCGGTGAATGGGCCACTGGTAGAATCTAGAACAATGTACCGTAATTGGCGTGGATAACACGAGGGTCAAACTGACACGTACCGAACACGACGAAAGGAGGTGGTATTGCCGTGATCCAGCATGGTTTGAATGGGGGATGAGAGATCATATTCATCCAAGGAGGTTACTTCCAACGCGTGGACACACATTACTAGTAGAGCCTGTGGACAGAGGGTGAGTGTCGATTTCGTCACTCACGCGCTGAAAAGGGTACTACTCAGTTGCCTCCAAGGTTCTTTGGCGCTCAATTCAATGCACACACCGGTCCAAGCTCGCTTCCGATTATCATTGTTTCCGCGCCAGGACGCGAATAGAACAGAATTTTGTCGAGGCGAGCAGCGGCGGCTTTGAGGTAAACTGAATAGTTACGTTCTAGTGAGCTTCATCTCAATTTGTATGGGTTTGTAATGATGCGGCGTTCGCAGCTCACCTGATTGTGAGCCAGGCAAGGCGATGAGATCTATGCCCCCGCCATGAGTGAGCGCGTAATCTGAGCTAACCCAATCAAGTCTCTGTGAAGCACTATTCAATGCACGGTGCAAACTCGCTTCCGGTTATCAGTATTTCTGCGCCAGAACGCAAATAGAATAGAATGTTTGTCGAGGCGAGCAGCGGCGGCTTTGAGGTAAACTGAATAGTTACGTTCTAGTGAGCTTCATCTCAATTTGTACGGGCCTCTAATAATGCGGCGTTCGCAGCTCACCTGACTTGGAGTTGTGAGCCAGGTACTGAATCATGGCTTCCACCACGAGTGACCGTGTAGTCTGAGCCAACCTCCAATGGACCAAGTGGAAGCACTTTGGGTGGCAAATCGTTGGTGTTTTCAAGGAAAGTCGATCGTCCCATGCTCCCATCATCGTTGCACTCACTCCTCGGTCACGGCCACGGCGACCTGGATTCCTGCGGCGCCACCCAGCGAAAGGCAAAAAGCCGCTGAACGCGCATCCCCCGTGAAGTCTGCTTAGGCTATCTGCCTTGCCGATCGTTGAGCTGGTTGTTCGCGACGGGTCCACTAGATGATTGTGATGCAGAGAGAATTCGAAAAACGTTGTACTGTTGTCTACGTCGTGGAACTGTTGAGCCAATTTTCTTGGTGGTCACGACTGATCAGGTCCCAGAGATCAGCAAACGAATCAAACATGGCCCCTGCAAAAAACGAAGGCTGGAGATGCGAAGAATTGGCGGAGAACTTGAACATCGAAAACATCCATGGCGGAATGATTATTCCCGATACGGAAGTAGAGGGTTTATGTCGAAGGGTCGCTGCAGGGAATTGCAAGATTTGACGTTTATGTTTATTTATATTTACACGTAGACTTTTTTTTGGAAACACTGCCTTTTGCTCTTGTATCTTTATTATTTATTATATTAAGTAATGTTGTTGCTTCATTTTTGAAAAACACGGCTATGGGTGAGCATCAGTAGTGGGTGTGGCTTCCACCACATATTTCGCATCCATGCCTCTGCAGTTATTAGCCCTTGTTAACGCGAACAGCTGTGCGTAGAAACTCGAACGCTACAGGACGCTGATGCATTCACGTCACGTGATCGATACTCAGCAGCACATGCCCATTCTAGCTCAAGACTCCTACGAGGTCTGCCTCGACTTCACCAACAACACACACGACTGTGCAACCATACAGCTCTTGCGGGACTATGGACGGTCCACCAGCGCGATCGTCTTGCTTCATCCTGGGGAGAGCATCACCCTCGTCCTTGATGCTGGGTCACTCTACAAGCAAGTACGCTCTCAAGTCGCGCACAAAAGTTGCCAACGTGAGGTGCGCCTCGTTCACCCCCACCCTATTTTTTGACTCATTGTGCATTTGCGCAGTGCCCGAAGCTGGAGAGACTTACGATGCGATACATTCTCACCGCCCTCTGATGGCCGACACATCCACTTGAGCTCTGGTAGGTTCAACTTGATATCTTGCAACTCTTCCTCACTCACAGGCTCAACACTCATGGATTGATACGCTCATTCCGCGTGTTCATCCGAGTCGGGCGGTTTCTGTGGTTCAGGTGAGTTGTTTAAAGTATCCTTGAGTCATTCTGCATGCTGACGAGTCTTCCTCGTAGCTAATGACTTCAGCACAGGTCGTCATGACTTGCTGCCAGTGCTGGTGCCATTCATTGTGCCATCGCCACCGCTACCTCATCTACTGTCTGAGTCCACTCCACCTCCCAGGGACTCCCTTACTAGGTCCTCAACATCACCTTGGTGCTTCCCGACTTATTCATCACTCATATGCGCCCTCGATGCATGTGGTTATAGTAGAGTAGTATATATATACTCAACTAATTAGACAATACCCGCACTCAAACCCGCGGCACCTGGACATGGATGTTTGGTGCCGCTCAATTCGGTCCCTGATTGATGGCATTTGGGGGCACTCTGTCTATACCTGGTGGGGTACGAAGAATATTAATTAATTAATTAATTCGTGTGTAGTGCGAGGAGAGAAATATATATATAGTAGAACGACGAACGGTTCAAAAGAAAAGTGACATTGGTCTCGTGTATGCTATGTCTGTAAGGAGTCTGAGTGTAGTGAAAGCAAGGACAAGTACTATTATACAACTGAGCCCCCTGCCCCGAGAGCCTGTGCCGCCCCCTCGGTCACGGTGTGCGTGATGTCAGGTCGTCATAGGCCGGTAGATTCGGATGTAGATGATGATCACTCACCTGATCATCCAGGCCCTTCTTCGGGCAAAATCTCTGACCACCCTGTCCTTTGCACTCAGCACTGGAACAATAGGTGCACGTTCTCTTACTCTTCTTTGTGTTCCGCTCCGAGTCGTCGGCCGTGTCGCTTGCAGGGCGCTTACACGATGTCGACATAGTGGCTGCGCTGATGGGCCCGCCGGGCTCTGAGCGACTCGGATGGTCCGTGAAGTGGTACTGCAAAGTGTGTTGGTGTGACTCCAAGCCATCCGAGTCGACGTGTTGACTTTGAATGTTGAGCTGCCACGCTGGCGGCTCGTCAGCCACCTGGTTTGATTCTCGTGTCGGTGTGGAGACAGTGTCAGCAAGAGGCCGAGGACGTGCGGTCAGAATGCTACTGAGGGCTGTGACGATGTCGGGCCGGTCTGGGATGGTGTGTCAGTGCGTGCTGATCGCGCTTCGCCCGCTTCCTGTGCGAGGGCTGTCACCGCGTTGCACCCATGCTCGTTCACTGGTGGCGCCGGAGCTGGAGGGCTAGTAGGGCTGCACGTACTACTATTAGCGGGTGGATCTACTGTTTTTAGCGCGCGCGTGTGTAATGCGGTCAGGAGAACGAGCGAGCAGCATGACTCACATGTATTTGCTACTGGCGTTTTCGAACCGCCACCTGAGGACGATGAGCGCAACGCGCTGACGGACGACCTTACAAATGACGAATCTAGAACTTGAAGAAAACTGAACTGTGAGGAATGCACCTTGACCACGACGGATTCGGAATATGTGACTCACCCGTCTGATTAGTTCTGCGAGGCGGTTCGCCATTCTTGCGTGGCCTACCAACATTTTTCGTGCAGGTTCTTGGATCCTTTGGGATGCCCAGGACCGTGCTTGGGTGGCTCGGACATAGTGGGGCTGATCGGCGCTGTCTTGCCAAAAATAAGCATGCTTCTTTGATGCGGCGCCGAGAAGACCAGGTGAGGGGAGTTGTCGGACAGTCGGGATGAATACGAGAGCGCTCGGTGGATCGAAAGCAGCTTCAACTTGCGACAGACGGTCCGCTCGAGGTGTGGAAAGGACCTACCTTACAAGGTAAGTCCCATAAGTCCATTTCAAAGTCCGATAAGTCTTACTACCCCACCAGGAATGGACGGACTGCCGGCGGTGTTTGGATTTTGGACGGATTCACGTGACCCTCGGAATATGCCCTCGGACGTCGCCCCTCACACTCGAAGCAGCGGTGGGTAGGAGCCTGGATGCAAGATGGTGCTACAAGATGGTGATGGCCGAGTGAACAAGATGACGAAGTCTAACATACCCCCTTCAGGAGGCCACCAAACCGATGGAGGTTGAAAGTTAGAGAAGATAGGTCTCGGCAAAGGCTTTGTAAGAATGTCTGCAATGTTTTATGTGAGGGTAACCAGATCAAACGAAAAGTGCCCTCATCGACGTGCTCGCGAACGTAGTGGTATCTGATATCGAGATGTTTAGTACGTTGATGGAATTTCGCTGCCGTGGAGAGGGCAATTGCGCCCGTGTTATCGAGGAATACATTGATGGGAGTTCGGAGTGGGAGCAAGAGTTCGGTGAAGAGTGATTTTAACCATAGTCGCTCTTGGATGACATCATTGTGACCGCCATGTATTCTGCCTCCGTAGAGGACAATGCGACCGTCGCTTGTTTCTTGGAAACGTACGAGATCAAACCTCCTGCGTAAAACCAAGCGTAGCCGGATACGGAGCGACGGCCGGTCTCGTTCGCCCAACTTGCGTCGGCGTACGCATGGAGTTCCAGGATCTCCACTTCGACGCTGTACTGAAGGCGATAGTTGCTTGTACCCGCCAGGTACCGCCGCGAATTAATGGATTTGTTCAACGCACGTTCAAGGCCGCCACGTCCACCTACATCCGCAGCCACGCCCAAGCGCTCACCGGCAACCCGTGTACGCACACACTCAGCTCCAACGAAAACGCCTCTCCTTATGCGTACACGTACACTCGCCCCCCGGACGCGACAACACATTTATCAGACGGGGCCGATGCCGCCCGTCCTGCCCATCCCCGTGTGCCTCGCCTCGTGCTCAGTGACGACGGCAACGGCGGCCTCGTTCGACCCCCCAAAAAATGGCTGCGAACTCAAGCAGCGACGTGACTCGCGCCGCCTCGCCTCGCTTACCCTCACTGCACTTTCACGTGCACGCGAGCGCATGCACACGCGTAAACAGTGAGTCTGCGTGTGCATGCGCGCTCGCTTGCACGCGTGCACACCCACCGTTGTCCACTCTGCCATCCACCTACTACCTCCGGGTTCACCCACAACGACGGGTACGGTACGGTCGCCGGGATCCAGTGGTTACCCGTGCTCTTCCGTACCGGCGGCGCGGCGGATGTCTGTGTCGCACGGCCTAACGGGCGATGAAGAGGAGGGGATGGTCCGGATCCAAGGAGTTTTGGCACGGAAAGACTTGCCGTCTTTCACACAGGCTCCTAAGTATGCTTGATCTGACATCGCTAGCAATCGAATCACCGTGAATGCTGACGTCTTGTTATAGGAGCCCCGACGCTGCGAAACACATCAAACAAACGTCACGCTCGCTGGTCTTGCTGTGGCTGACTTCAACAACGTGTTAGAACGCATCTGAGCTGTTCAGGGGGCTGAACGTGGATGCGTCTTTCCGTCCTGAAAGAGCAGATCTCCGTCCGGACCACCTTGTATTGCCATTGGCATTTAATGGCCCACAGGTGGCACTCGGACGTCTTTCATTCCCTTGATTCCTCCTTAGTGACTGAGGGATAATGATGCGCTTGGCGTCAACAGTCGTTTTCATCGCCACCTTGGGCGCAGTGGCTTGCCAACAGATATATGACATTGTATGTGTCGAGGAAAACCGTCGTCTTCCAGGCCTTCGCTCACGTCCGATTCTCTTCTCTCGCACAGTGGCAGACGACATGGGACAGGCAGAAGCTCTTCACTTACTTCCAGCCAACTCCGGAACCAATAAACTTCGTGACGCCCGGCGCCATTGGTAGTGCGGATATCATCATTGACCACTCGGCCGTTTACCAGACTATCCGTGGCTTCGGCGCTGCGCTGAGTGGGTGATCGTGCTCCACTTACGAAACCGCGACAGAAATTAACTTCGAGAGTAGCTGACTCGTCTGCCTCCCTATTGAACACTCTCAAAGTATGGAGAATAGCACTCGCAAGGGTTCGGCATGTGACTGAATCCAACGTTTCCAGTCCCAGAACCCAACCAGCTACTGGCAGTTGCTGGATTATCTTTTCAACAGTGAGCATGCATCTAAGCTTCGTGTACAAGACCCGCTGATCATTCCGATACGGTTTAGTCACCGATGGCTCCAACTCTGCCGGCTTCTCGTACATTCGAGTTCCTCTTGGGGCTACGGACTTCTCCACGCACAGTACGGCTGTGATCTATTACTGTGAGCACGTTGCTGACACGCATTTTGGACAGCATATAGCTATGCCGATGCCAGTGAGGATGTTGACCTCAACAACTTCAACATCGACGCCACGCCAAGCTCCGTGTTTTCGGCCCTCAGAGATATATTGTCGATCAACCAATGGTTGAGAGTCCACATTGTTCCCTGGTCTCCTGTGAGTTACTTACATCCGTGCCATTATCACGTGGTATGACATCTCACCTTGATCAGCCTGAGTGGATGAAAAGCGAAACCACGGACGATGGTTGTTTGAATGCAGCGTATATTACCACTAGTGAGTATTTGAACTGGTCCGCTTGATGCTTCCGTCAACCGTATGTTACAGTGGCCAATTACCTTTTCAAGAGTCTACAAGGTTTCTCGAGCAAAGGGATCCCTGTCTATGCGATCGGGATTCAGGTGAGACACCATTGACTAATGGTACACGACCATGATGGTCAATTGACGCATCCCTGGCAGAACGAGCCCGAAAACAGCAACCCAACATACCCTTCATGCAATATGCCGGTGTCTGTGGAAGCCAGGCTCGGGATCGCGTTACGTAATCTGATGGACTTGCATGGCTTCTCGACCACCAAGATCATCGGATATGAACACAACTGGGATGATGCCGCGAATTACCCTGTCCAACTCGTTCGTGATGAGAATTACGTGTGGTCGGAATCCGTCGTTGACTGACTATGTTCCAGATGCAGCAGGGAGGGAGCGCCTTTGATGGGGTCTCTTTCCACTGCTATGCGGGCACTGTTAGTCAGCAAGCATCATTCACATCTCAGTACCCCAGCAAGGTATGATGAAAATCAAATCGTTACGGGATTCGTTTTGAGATTCTCCTTAGGAAGTGTTCCTCACGGAGTGTTCCGGCACTATCGGCTCCGATTGGTGGAATGATATCAAGGCACGTTCTCCAAAGCGTTCAGTGTGAATACAGACTGACGTGCACGCAAGTGGTATATGGACAACCTGTGGGTCTAGTAGCAGTACGATTTTCTCACTGATCGAACAAAAGCGTCCTCTAGCTTCATCGGAAGTATCAACCATGGGTCCTCGACAGGGCTAATGTGGAATCTCGCGCTCGATAGTACTGGCGGTCCTGAGCTCCCTGGATCCAACAGCTGCGCTGGCGGATGCCGAGGCGTCGTCCAAATCAACAGCGATGGCACCTGGAGCGTTAACCAAGAATTCTACGCCATGGCTCAGGCCTCCAAGGCCATCCTGCCGTGTGACAGCGGGGGACCGTGGGGCCAGCGAATAGGGGTGAGCGTCGGAGGCAGCGTTAACTGGGCCCTTGTCGTTGGCGCATATGTCACGCGTCGCGTTTCCCCGACCGACTGGAACAGATATAGCATTGTCGTGCTGAACTGGTGCGTCCTCTTATGCGTTCGAGCCCGGCTGAACCATTGAGCCGCTCGCTGGTAGGGACGACAGTGCGTCCACGACGTGGAAGCCGCAGCCCGTCACGGCAACCATCGAATTTAGGGGCATGCAGGTAAGCCTATAGCGGCGCCCGACTGTTGCGAAGCGGTCCTGTGCTAATTTATGGATTCTCAGGCGACGTACACGTTTCCCGTTGGTGTTACCACGTTGTGGTGGTATGCGAAGCCATGAGGCAAGAACAGGATTAATATTATACCCTTGGTTGGCTTATGTTGTTTTATCTCTTTCGAACACGGGTACAGATATTTAATTTATGTATGGTGGGCTGGATCACGAATACGGTTTGGGCATGTATTTTTTCGTTCGAGGCTTCATGTAAGCATGTTATCTAGGCTCCGTGAGCAGAGGAGAGTGTGCATAAGGGTTAATGACCGTTCACCCTCAGGATGTACAGCTTGCTTTGGGGCCAGAGCGCAGGTCCCGTCTACTAATGGATTGCCATGGTAGTATCTTGACGAAACATGTGAAGGACGCCACTCTGGTCGCTCCTTAGGAAGCCACAAGGCTCGGCATCGTGCGATTCCCGTATCGTACATATCTGGTGACCAGACTACGCATTCACGATGGACGGGTCGCAAGACAGGCGTAAGGTTGTTCTCGGACTCGGAAAGCTGTTGCAGTGTCGCCTTCCATGGTGCCGCTTCCTTTCGCTCATTTCTGGATAGAATTGGCGCAAGGTTATGCCATGGCATAGAACGGTCTGGCGGGAGTGGGTGTCGGGCCGATATCAGGGACGTTAGCATCGATGGTGCCGGTGGAATGGGTAGATGACAAATAGACCGCCACTGTGCACCCCTAAATGACTACTTTTACCTCTGAACAGCGAGCAGCATGACTCTGTGCATATTTCCAGTAGAACTCATTTCTTACATTCTCTGCTACACGAACCCTCGAGATATCATCCGGTGGTGAACGGTAAGCCTGCGTTCTGCTCCCTGGATTACGAATTTCAGACATCGAGTATATACCCCTTTCCTACAGGTTTCAAAGTGGTTCCTCGCCCTCACTCACGATCCCGCGATTTGGAAGGTTATTTATGCAAATGCACCCTTCACCCGTCCGCCTGGCCCATTTCCATCTCAATCTACAACCTCTCTTGAGCGAATGTCTACGAGCAGTGTCGCACACCGAGATCCCACTCGACGGCAGGCCCACAGGATGCATCAACAATATCGACCTTCTCGATGGCAGGTGGCTCATCGTGTGTCAATCGATGCAGCGGATTGTATTGTATGACACCGATGCCGATGTCGAGACGCATGTGCCACAGCCTGAGATCCTGTGGGAACAAGAAGAGCACTGTCAATGACGGATAGGTTTCTGGGATAATTATTCAGTGGTGTCTGAAAAAGGACAGAGGTTTGTGTATGTGATATTCAGCGAAGAGCATAATATTGTTCTGGCACGACAGTGGTACGTCTGCATCCATCTGTCGTCGCCAGACACTTTTTATCCTTCAACCCCACAGGTGGCTTATAGAGTTTCGGTTGAATTCTGGCAAGTCTAGCATGTTGCGTGATACAACCGTTTTGGAAATTCTTGTCCGAGCGGCGCAACCATCCAAACAAATCTAATTTTTCATGATTTTCGGGACTTGTTTGGCATGGTTGCGCGGCTCGGACAAGAATTTCCGAAACGGTTGTACTATGTATCACTATCATGGTAGATGTTCCTGGACCCCCTTTTGTCGGTATTCCACAAATCAAGGGTGGACCATCACCATTCTTTTATGTCCCATCTCTACAGTTGGTGTTCGACATTTATAAATTCCCCAAGTTCCGCATCGCACTGGTATGCCGTGATGAAACCAATGTTGCAGGATGCTGATTGGTCGCCAGGACAAAACGCGGGACAAGATCAATCACAGGGAACATGCAGTCATTCCCTGGCACTTGCGACACCACTGGCACTTGCGACAATCACATTTTGAAAGACAAATGATCAACACTTCAAATGTCACAACACCTTAGATATATTGTAATCAGGTTATACTACATTCAGTGCTATGATGATA
>JBBPNP010000141.1:0-61409 GCA_038090955.1 Xerocomellus intermedius
GAGGATACAACACGACAATTACCATCTGGAATCTACGTGATATCCTGCCCGAGTCCTATCTCCCCGTCACAGTAAGTGCCACATACCCGATGACGGATAACATGCGTTCATCAATCTACGTTTCTATGAACCCTTGCCCTCCTTGATCCCAGAATGTGAGTGGTCATCGCTTTCAGTTGTCGACAGCCCTCCGAACATCTTTCTTGTTATTTTCAGACCCAAAACGTGAGTACCCAAGTCTTCATTTAGTGATACGGGTTTTCTGGATGTCGACATACGGAACCAAGGACCCCGAAAGACCTCAAGATCAGCCTAGCCAAGATGATGACGATGCTCTGCTCGAGGTAAGAATTAGTTTGGTTTTTCCCTAAGACGCCTCATTGATGGTGGTAACAGATCGAGTTGCCCCCGAGCACATCCACCCCATTATTCAACTACGATGAGGTACGCAGGGGGCCCGCTCTTATTTACCTCCCGTTAACATTATGTTGCAGCCTCCCTCTCCAGAATCGCGTGAAAATCCTCTCGAGTCTGGTGCACCACCACCAGACTCATCCCCCGCTAAACCACATTCCTCTCCAGGGCCACCGATGATCCCGTCTGTCGAGATGCCCGAAAAGCCAACTTCTGACAATCCCACGTCATCTGAGGGGAGCCGTCGAACCATCGGGGAGTGGTTTAGAACAGTGATGACGAAACGCAGTCACAATCGTACGCCCCGTCAATCGCCCTCCGAGGCGCCCCCTATCCCATCACAAACGAAAGCGACGCCCCCAAACGAGAAACCTTCAACGATGTCCCCCGGTAAGCGGCAAAAAGTGAGTGTGCCGTTTTTCGTTGATACAGGGCACGGATATCTGACCACTCGGCTTAGCGGACGGTTGGAACGTCAACTGTTAGACCACAGGTTCGTTCATGCGTCTTATCCGTTTATGAACATCATTACTTATTGTGCATTGCAGAAGAAAGCAGGTCCCAAACCCGCCCCCTCGAGTCAACCTCCCAAGACCACTCCACATTCAGAAGCTGGACTCGCCAACGTCCCAGATGAAACGAAACCTGAGCCTTCTGGTGCACAAAACAACGGAGAGGTGAGAGTACATTTCGTGCGCTTGGCAGCTGGGGCTCACAACAATTCTTGTAGCGAGGAGGACTAACGTCGTACCAAGTTAATCTTTCATTTTCCTTTTCAATGTCGATACCTTCATGGATTTGTTGTGGCCGTGCAGAAAATACCGGTGGAACGCATTAACAGAGCCACATCAACCTACGGACGACGATGTCGATGTCGAGTTTTTCTTTGGTTTATTTGCTGTCGCGCGTTCCTAATCGTTTGTTGTACCTTCATAATTGCTCCTATTGATGCTACCAAATTGTATGTCACTCACATTACTATCGACCACTATCTGTATGGATGTCCTCCACTTAATCGCGTCACTGTCTCGGACGAATATCTGGTTCACTGCCACGGTAAGTGAGGGTGAGCGAAGACATGGTGTAACACACCAGTATAGATGTTGGTCCATATCACGAAGGGTGGTTCCTCGATACTGTCCAGCCTGTAAGTATTCGGTGTGGTTGGAGTATCGACATAGGATTAAACCATGAAGAACCTTTCTGAACGGTCCCTTACATTTGATGACCCGTTCAATAGAAAGCCTGGATCCCTCGACTGGTCGAACCTACCTTCCAGACCCGACGTTCACAATGTCATGGCCCCCGGGCCGCGACACAGATCCCTGTTCAGAAAGTGCCTCTTTCTTGATGAGCTGTACGTCCAGTACTACGCATCATACTTAGTCTAAAGATAGATTGCGCCCGGGATCTGAGTAAGCATTAGCGCTCAAGACACGATGCGACGTACTTAAGAAACCACCTTTCCTTGAAACTTTAAACCCTACGGGTGTGCACGATCGAGGAGCCTCGATGTCGACGACAAAGACCAGTTCGTGGCAATTCTCAGGCCCAGTGATTGTACAATGCTGACAATTCAGTAAGACCACACTACAAGAGTGGTTCTTGAAAATGAGTCTGGTTGTGCGTACACAGTCGCTTTCCACCCTGACGGAATACATTTTGTCGGCGGGACGGGGGACGGGATTCGACGGTGGCGAGTTGCAGATGGTCAAGAGGTAGGAAAGCAAATGGGAATGGACTTGAACGCCATTTCTGTGTCGAGGGACGGCAAGTGGATAGTGTGCGGGTCTATGGAGGGTGCAACGGTGTGGGACGCAGAGCTGAAGAGAAAGGTTGTCGAGGTGGAGGATACAAATTTTGTGGAAGCAGTCGACGTCTCGCTCGAGTCGACCAGATTTGCCACCGCGACTAGGCGGGACAAGAAAGCGAGCATCTGGAGCATCACGACTGGGGAGAGATTGGTTGGCCCAATCGAACATGGCAGGGATGTCAAGGGAATCAAGTTCTCCCCGGATGGCAAACACATCGCCACCGCCTCCCTAGACTCCATCCACATCTTCGACAGTTACAATGGTGACCAGCTCATCACTATCAAGAACCCACTGCCTGACTGGGCTGCAATCATTCCCGTTGTGTGGCCTTCCGGCGGTCGGCTCTTTGCCATATCCGAAGGTGGTAAAATCAAGTCTTTCGATACGTCCACTGGATCCCAGCTTGCCGAATGGCAAATTCACAGTCATAACAGGGAGGTTCTCATGTCTATTGCCCTGTCTGCAAACAACATATTTATTGCATCCTTTGCTGATCATTCTGTCTCGTTTTGGGACACATCAACTCACACTCAACTACTAAGCAGCGTCTTGGAAGGCGCTGATCAGATACGGTCTATTGCTTTGTCGCCCGATGGCACTCATCTCGCAACCGGGGGATACAACACGACATTTACCATCTGGGATCTACGTGATATCCTGCCCGAGTCCTATCTCCCCGTCACAGTAAGTGCCACATACCCGATGACGGATAACATGCGTTCATCAATCTACGTTTCTATGAACCCTTGCCCTCCTTGATCCCAGAATGTGAGTGGTCATCGCTTTCAGTCGTCGACAGCGCTCCGAACACCCATCTTGTTGTTTTCAGTCTCAAAACGTGAGTACCCACGTCTTCGTTTAGTGATACGGGTTTTCTGGACGTCGACATACGGAACCAAGGTGACATCTGACCCGGAAAGACCTCAAGATCAGCCTAGCCAAGATGATGATGATGCTCTGCTCGAGGTAATAATTAGTATGGTTTTTCCCTAAGACGCTTCATTGATGGTGGTAACAGATCGAGTTGCCCCCGAGCACATCCACCCCATTATTCAACTACGATGAGGTACGCAGGGAGCCCGCTCTTCTTTACCTCCCGTTAACAGTATGTTGTAGCCTCCCTCGCCAGAATCGCGTGAAAATCCTCTCGAATCTGGTGCACCACCACCAGACTCATCCCCCGCTGAACTGCATTCCTCTCCAGGGCCACCGATGATCCCGTCTGTCGAGATGCCTGACCCAAAACCAACTTCTGACAACCCCACGTCATCTGAGGGGAATCGTCGAACCATCGGAAAGTGGTTCAGAACAATGATGACGAAACGCGGCAATCGGACGCCCCGTCAAACGCCCTCCGAAGGACCTCCTCAGTCTGGTATCCCATCACAAACGAAAGCGACACCCCCAAACGAGAAACCGTCAACGATGTCCCCCGGTAAACGGCAAAAAGTGAGTGCGCCCTTTGTCGTTGGTACAAGGCACGGATATCTGACCACCCGGCTTAGCGGACGGTTGGAACGTCAACTATTAGACCACAGGTTAGTTCACGTGTCTTATCCGTTCATAAACGTCATTACATATTGTGCATTGCAGAAGAAAGCACCCGCGAAACCCGCTGCGTCGAGTCAACCACCCAAGACCACTGCGCACTCAGAGGCTGATCCCGCGAATGTTCCCGAGAGCGTAGATGTGTGTGTCTACTTCGTGCGTTTGGCAGCTGGGGCTCACAATAACATGTAGCGAGGAGCTGGGGGACTATCGTCATACACCGTTAATCTTTCATTTTCCTTTTCAATGTCGATACCCTCATGGATTTGTTGTGGCCGTACAGACAACACCGGTGGAACGCATTAAAATGCGAACGACATTGTCGATGTCTTCTATCATATAGGCACTTCTATCATCCGATTCCAGTCATTTTGTTGAAGCATCTTGTATCTTCCCTATCGCACCGTGGAGTAATAATTTAAATACCGTCTGAGTGTCTGTTGCATGCACTCAATAGTAAAGTTATGTAAAAATGTGGTATCCAGTTCGAGCCTCGTCCGAATCACATCCATGAGCGAGTCAACATGCACATCAGTTTCCGGAGCCCTGCTCAATGTCGTGCTGCGACCCTGTAGGGGTTGGGTTCTTTTCCGTAGATGCATCCGCATCATCCACATCGTCGTTCCTAGAGGACAACCATACCACCCTCAAGCCCATGACCACACACAACACGATAATGAAACATTCGACGCTGAGGGTCACGACAGTGGCACGTTCCTTTGGACCGAAAATCTGCACCGCGAGGGCCGCGGAGAAAAGTACGATTCTAGAACCATGTAAGTAAAACGTGAATGCACGCGACGATAGGTTGAGATGACGCACGACCATATGAGGGAGGCAAACGGAAGGCTGTGCGTGATTGCAAGACACGCCATTCCCGCTTTCGCTTGATTGAGCAACTGCATGGCTCCCGCCTATTAAGGCCAAGGTGAACAGCAGCTTGTATATCTACTATGAGAACATACTGCAGAACCAGCGATCATGTATGCCGGATCACTGTACACATTCAACAAGCCAAAGGAGAACACGATAGACGCGATCGTTGAAACCACTGAGCAATAGATGATGATTTGGATCGGACTTGCGGCCGAGGCTGGGGTGACAACACCAGGAACAGCGAGGAAGCTAAAGTTCACCGCAAGCATCACTGTGGACTGTGAACCATAAGATATCTGGCACGCAAACCGGACGAGACTCACAAAGATGGTATACCGGCCCAACTCGTCCTTGAGCCTATTGATGAAATCCTTCCAACGAGGCTGGATGATAATACCGTCAACCCAGACACGTTGCAAACGAACGGCATGTTCGTTCGGTGATCCAAGGAGAAGTAAATTGACGACTCTGAATACCATGCGACGATTCCAAATCTGTTCGCCGAACAACGGTGTATCTGCGTTCAAACGTGCGCACGACTGACCGCAAAAATTCAGGAACTGGTTTTCAGCTGGGATTGTGTTCAGGAAAGCAGGTGATCGGACATGCGATAACACTCACTGAAGTACGCCATTAGCCGTGCTTCATCGGAAATCAGGACCACTTCATGACGTAACGAGGCAAAGTCATACCAATGACCCAAATAATGTATGGATCGGCAATGTTCTTATCATCTTCGCTGAAAGTCAGCAAGGTCAAGGAAGGTACGGGATAAGAGGATGTACCCTTGAGCGAGTTGACAAGATCCAGGATCGCAACAAGTTCATCTTGTGCGAACGGGCTCGAGGAGGAATCAGTAGTCATCATGTCTGACGGTTCGATAAGAACACAGTGTGAATATTTCACAAAGGAAATGTACCGGTCTTGGCATAATTGAGCATTCCTCTGAGGTCCTCGAAGGCCCGTTTTGGAAGGATACGATTGTGGGGGTAGTATTCACAATGCGACCTTCATTCCATGTCATATGCGATATACTTGAGTTAGGGTCAGTGCCAGGATAGAATGCAACAGGTACAGACATACCTGAAAGACTAGCGGGGATGCATACCAGTAATGTGATTCAACCATATACCCTAAATGGCTGTCAGTAGAAGAAAGTGATGGTGTATCAAACATACTGATATGGCTATATTCAGTGATCCCTGGCAAGTCGATACTGATGTCCTTCATGCTCCTTGGCTCCAACCAGAAGAGAAGGCGGTGTGTGTGGTCGACAAAGTAATAGTACCAAAGTCGACTATCGTCCACATTCAGGACAATTTCCGTGAGGTCATCCAGGGTAACACCGTCTGTCCCGATCGCCTGCTGGATGAGTTTCACGGCGCAACAAAGGACTTCTTGTTCTTTTTTGCGGTCACTGATGTCGCTCTCTGTGAATATACGCTTGGAAAGGGTCCACAACAGGGGTGTAATGCACACGAAAAAGAAACGTACTAATCCTTCGTGATAAAATAGAACAACTCCTTCGGGATGCACATGCCGTCTCCATCCATCTGGAAGTGATGGTAGTCTATGTCGAGGGCTATCAAGGTGTAGACGAGTCTCGTAGGGAGGCAAACCCACGCAGACAAGAGGCTCTGTTGCCCAGCTGGGAGGTCAACCTGAGGGTCGGTGCCATGACTGAGGGCCAGTGTGAATGGTGAGTAAGAGAGGTAGTGCTGAAACACGTGCCCTTACATGACTGTCCTGGGCTCATAGCGTTGTGACCCTCTTTCAGGAATCGCAGGCAGTGGGGCAAATTCGAGCTGACGACTTGGAGTGAGAGCTTGGTATCTTGATACTTCGTCCTGCCAGCGAGCGGGACGCCGCACGGGCAATGCTGCGAGAGTTTCGATGTGCTCTTCCTCCACCCTTGTGGCACGCTCTGGGGTTTGCGGACGTTCTCCCATGGGATTGTTACCCACCACGGGGGCATCGTTCGCATGCAGTCGAATCTGGGACTGGCCTCTGCGACGTGCAAATGTTAGAATTGAGCTCCAAAGTGAAGCTGGCCAAGATCGAAGCGCGACTGCTATGCGGACAGCGGACAGGCGGAGGCGAATGACAAGCGACAGCAGAAATCGAAATAGACGTGAGTTCCTCGAAGTCAGCATTGCCAACGGACGGGTGGTGGTTGTCCTCAAGGTCATCAAGTTTAGTATTTACCGACCACAAGCGCCTCGAAGAGTCGCGACTCGCCAATGAGGCGACGGCGCTAGTTTGGAGGCATCCATTGAACACTCCTTCTCGCCATCATTGAGTGTCTCGAAGCGTTTGAAGCGCACGATTGTAACCTGTTCGGTTGTTTAGTTGTCCTCCAATCTGCTCTCGAACATATGGTCAGGTGGCACTTGAGCAGGCAAACAGTCGTTGGCTGGATTTCAGCGTACATATGTATGTGGTATCCAATTCCGAGCGTTGTCCAAATCACATCCACATATGAACAAGTGAAACAACCATGGAATTAGAATTGACCTCCAGAGTGAAGCACATGAAGTGCGAGTGGCATGCTTGAACGGACAAACGCAGTGTGAACCCGTCCAAGTTAGCGGCATTCCGAGTCGTGTTCGGTTGAGTGTCACTGTCAGTGGTTGTCCTTGACCTTCATTAGCAACCTTGTCCACTTCGAAACGTCGTGCATGCCAGCCAAGAGCTCCAGGACCACAGCGCCGCCAACCATGAGCAGGGCGACAGTAAAGTCTGGAACCAAAACCGAACCGGTGCATCCGCCCGTGGATCGCTTTCCGTTCGCTCAATATGCCTCCGTGCTCGGCGTACGCCTGATCCTCGTCGGGTTCACCGCCCTGTACCTCCCTCAAACGACGCATATTATTGCACCCCTCACTGCCCGGAAGACGGATAGACCACAATCAGACTTCTTGGAGGCATTGACCGCAGACCCATCTTTGACACTGGGCTGGATATGCGTGGGGCTTACTCTCTTGGAAGTGTGGTGGGCGAGCTGGATGCGGAAATGGTCTTTCGAACAGACAGCCAAGGGGACCGAGGTCGAAATCAAAATTGACCGCATGCGGTTCGACAGTCTACGCTTCACGGTGCGCAGATACAAGTTACGAGGCCGACCACACTCACTCACTCCACTCGTGTTCAGAGATTGAAGGACGCGACTGTGTTCACCTTGTGTGCGGCCTTGACAATGCACGTCGTCGTTGTGGTGTTTGGTGCCCCACTCACAACGTGAGTCTATTCGTGCAAAGCTTTTGGGCCATTGTCATCGAGCCATCGAGCAGTCATATTTTGCAAACAGCGCTCCTGGCTTTCGTGATCGCCATTTTGGCCGCCTTCACGCCTGCATTCGTACTGGGAGTGCCTTCCTTGGCTTCAGACACCCCGTCGATGATCAACAGATTGACATGGACACGACTCTTAGTTGAATTATCGTGAGTGAAGCAACTCAACGGCATGTTCCGCGGGTAAACCTCCTTATAGACCGAGGAATGCGATCGAATGTGCGATGCTCTACCCAGCAGTTGGGACATTCATTGGCGGCTGGCTCGGTGCTATCCCCATTGCACTCGACTGGGACCGCCCTTGGCAGGTATGATCACATCAATCTTCCCAAGCTCATTCCCATCCATTCTTCCCTGTAGGCTTGGCCTTTGACACCGCTCTTTGGGAGTCTTGGAGGTTACATCATTGGTGCACTCTTGGCGTTTGCTTTCAACACAACCAGGTGCCTTGCCATAGAGCATATCCAATCACAGCCATCCAAACCCAAGGGTAGTTGATGGCACCGATTCTAGTGATGGTTTATCTATTCTTCTAGGAAGATTTCTGCGATCAACTTGATCTCAGTGCACAGAGATCACCTATTGACTCGGTGACGTATTTGGGAATAATTAATGAAGCGCGGGGTCCAGTGATGTCTTCCTTCGAAGTTATGCCTGGTTGTCATGGTATCATCGCTATTCATCATATTAATACGATCTACGATCACTTACCTGTCAGAACGAGGAGCGTTGCGAGACCTCCAGCCTGCCCGAAAAGTATATCCGTGTTCAGGCGGTCTCCGACCATGATGGTGCGTGCTGGATCGAAATTGACTCTAGTCACGGTATTGTTAGCGTCTGGGGTATTCGGGGCGTGAATTTCCGGGTGAATTTACTTTGCTTGGATGCAGTCCAACATTGTCTTTGCCGGTTTTCCGATACTGATTGGATCCCTCTCCAACGCGAAGCGGAGAGGGGCACTGATGGACCCGGCCCCCGGGAGTAATCCATCTGCACTGGGGTATGTACTGTCATCATTGGTGACGAGGAACTGGCAACCAGGATTGCGAGTGAGGTATTGGAAAGCCTTTGAGAGCTTCGTATAGTTGATCGTCACATCAAGACCGCACAAAACAACGGCGATGTCTGGATCTAAAGTGAAATTGGCCAAACTGAATGGTTCAAGCGTGTTGTCCGCTGGGTCCTAGGCAGGATGATGCCGTGAATTGGGTATGTATCGGAGCCACCGAACATGTGCAAGGCGTACCGTGCCCCCAGTGAAAGAAATGCCTTCTTCTCTCAACTCTTCTTCAAGTCCGGACATCCCGATTACATATACCTTCTTGTCCTTTGGGAGTTTCATTACGGACGAGACGTACACGGCAGCCGCGTATGCAGATCCATAGATCTCATCCTATTTCAGAGAACAGTGAGACGTCGAGTGAACCGACTCGGTCACTTGCGTTCAGTGTGAACTTGGAACCGGCGCCTCACCACTGCGGCTTGTACCCCGAGCTGGTCAAATTTCCCCTTGTAGTTCTTTCGGGACTTGGTCGCGTTGTTCGTCACGAAGAAGAGACGCTTGCCTGAAAAATGTAGTGTATACCTTATCACTAAACGGTGTACAAATTGTGCTTGCCTCGCTTCCGCAAGATATCGAGTACCTCTACAGCACCGTCGATTGGGCGATCTCCGTGCCATAGGACGCCGTCGCAATCAAACATCCATGTGTCGTACTTGTCTAGCAAGGATTCGTAGTCCTCCTTGGAAGACAGATGTGCCGCCATTGGGGTATACAAGTCTAGTGGATATCGATTGAGCCAAAAAGTCAGTGATGAGAAACGAAAACGTCGGAATGACGGAACATTACTCTTTCCATATCGGGTCTCTCCGAAATCGCGAACATCCCGTCACTGACCTTACGACCTTGTGACATAGTATCGCCTACTACGACTTCAGTACTATGGCTGGCGAAGAGCTCGCTGATTAACTGTTTTTTTCTTCTTTCGAATGAGCAGGTTGTCAACACTCGGGTCTGTGTCACCTACTACCCGGCTTGACTCACTACTGCTGTCGTCGCTCGGAGTCTCGGGAGGCTCAACGTACTACGGCCGGCGCCATCTCTTACCTCTCTCCTCGTCGCTTTATTTGGTTGGACATAGCTGTAAACCTCTTGTCCAGCTGGAAGGCACAACCAAGGCTGGAGAGACTCCAGAGTCTTGAAGCGTTGATTGGGTTCTCATGACGTAGTCTTATCTGAAGTGCGGTCGAGGGAGACCTTTGCCTTCGCCTTGAAATGTCTTCTTTTGGTTCGCCATGAGGCCGTCCGAGAAGGTTTCTCATTCATCCGGACACACTGTGCCCCACAACTCGATTCTCGCCGATTCAGCCGAACACTCTCCACCGTGGTCTCAAAGCAAGGCAAGTCTCCATGATTATAGTGCACCAAACGTCGTATCGAACCCTCGCACTGTATCGACTCCCGTGTTACTAGCTTGGTAGCTCATTGGGTACTGGCTTTATTATTTATTGGTTCGGATACCTCTCTTGTCAGAGGAGGACCACTCGGCCTTTGGTTTGGATACTCCTTCATGGGCTTTATCTGCCCCCTCAGTCTGGTATCCAATCACAAACGAAAGCGACACCCCCAAACGAGAAACCTTCAACAATGTCCCCTGCTCAGCGGATAAAACTGAGTGTGCCCTTTTCCGTTGATACAGGGCACGGATATCTGACCACCGGCTCATTCATGCGTCTTATCCGTTTATGAACATCATTGCTTATTGTGCTTCACAGAAGAAAGCAGCCCCAAAACCCGCTGCGTCGAGCTAACTGCCCAAGACCACTCCGCACTCAGAAGCTGGTCCCGCCAATGTCCCGGATGGCACACAACATGAGCCTTGTGGTGCGCGAAACAACGTAGATGAGGGTCAACTCCGTGCGCTTGGCAGCTGGGACTCACAATAATTCTTATAGCGAGGAGACCATCATCGTACAACGTTATGTAATGTTTCATTTTCCTCGTGGATTTGTTGCGTCCGTGCAGACAATAGCAATGGAACACATCCACGTCAAGTACACTGTCGATGTCTACTATATAGGTGCTTCTATCATCCGCTACCAGTTGTTTTGTTGAAACATCCTGTATCTTCCCTGTCGCACCGTGGAGTAAGGAATATACCGGCATCAGTGTCTGTTGCATACATTCAATAGTATAGTTATGTAACAATGTGGTATCAGTTCTGAGCCTCTTCAAAATGACATCCATGAGCGAGTCAACACGCATCAGTTTCCCGAACCCTGCTCGATGTCGTGCGGCGACCCTGTAAGAGGTGGGTTCTTTTCCGTAGATGCATACATATCGTCGTTCCTAGAGAACAGCCACATCACCCTCGCGCCCATGACCACACCCAACACGATAATGAAACATTCAACGCCGAGGGTCACGACAGTGGCACGTTCCTTCGGACCAAAAATCTGCACCGCGAGGGCCGCGGAGAAAAGTACGATTCTAGAATCATGTGAGCAAAGCGTAAATGCACGCGACGATGGATTGAGATGACGCACGACCATACGAGGGAGGCAATCGGAAGACTGTGCGTGATTGCAAGACGCGCCATTCTCCATTTCTTTTCACTGAGCGTCCACAAGACGCCCATCTATCATGGCCAACGTGAACTTTCCATGTGATTGTGGTCTTTGCCGTGAAGACATACCGCACGGTAAGGGGAGATCAGTTCCGGGTTACTGTACATATTCATCAAGCCAAAGGAGAACACCATAGACGCGACCGCTGAAACCACTGAGCAATATACGATGATTTCGATCGGACTTGCAGCCGAGCCTGGGATGACAACACCGGGAACAGCGAGGAAGCTAAAGTTCACCGCAAGCATCACTGTGGACTGTGAGCCATAAGATATCCAGCACGCAAACCGGACGAGACTCACAAAGATGGTATACCGGCTCAATTCGTCCTTGAGCCCATTGATGAAATCCTTCCAACGAGGCTGGATGATAATACCGTCAACCCAAACTCGTTGCAAACGGACGGCATGTTTGTTCGGTGATCCAAAGAGAAACAAATTGACGGCTTTGAATACAGTCCGACGATTCCAACTCTGTTGGCCGAACAACGGTGTGTCTACATTCAAACGTACGCACGACAGACCCCAAAAATTGAGGAACTGGTTTTCGGCTAGGATTGTGTTCAGGAAAGCAGGGCAGGTGACCGGACATCTCCGATAACTCACTGAAGTACGCCATTAGTCGTGCTTGATATGATATCAGTACCACTTCATGACGCAACGAACAATAGTCATACCAATGACCCAAATACTGTATGGATCAGCAATGTTCTCATCATCTTCGCTGAAAGTCAGCAAGGTCAAGGAAGGGTACGGGACAAGAAGATGCACATTTCAGAGAGTTGACGAGGTCCAGAATCGCAATAAGTTCATCTTGTGCAAACGGGCTCGAGGAGGAATCAGAAGTCATCATGTCTAACGGTTCGATAAGAACACAGTGCGGATATTTCACAAAAGGGATGTACCGGTCTTTGTATAATTGAGCATGCCTCTAAGGTCTTCGAGGACTTGTTCTGGAAGGATACGATTGTGGGGGTAGTATTCACAATGCGACCTCGATTGCATGTCATATGCGATACACTTGAGTAAGGGTCAGTGCCAGAATAGAACGCAACAGGTACAGACATACGTGAAAGACTAGCGAGAGCAGCATACCAGTAATGTGCCTCAACCATATACCCTAAATGGCTGTCAGTAGAAGAAAACAATGGCGCATTAAACATACTGATATGACTATATTCAGTACTCCATTGCAAATCGATATTGAGATCCCTCACGCCAATTGATTCTACCCAGAAGAGAAGGCGATGTGTGTGGTCCACAAAGTAATAGTGCCAATGAAGACTATCGTCCACATTCAGGACAATTTCCGTGAGGTCATCCAGGGTAACACCGTCTGTCCCGATCGCCTGCTGGATGAGTTTCACGGCGCAACAAAGGACTTCTTGTTCTTTTGTGCGGTCGCTGATGTCGCTCTCTGTGAATATACGCTTGGAAAGGGTCCACAACAGGGGTGTAATGCACATGAAAAAGAAACGTACTAATCCTTCGTGATAAAAGAGAATAACCCCTTCGGGATGAACATGCCGTCTCCATCCATCTGGAGGCGGCGGTAGTCTATGCCGACATCTATCAAGGGGTAGGCGAGTCTCGTAAGGAGGTAAACCCACGAGGACAAGAGGATCTGTTGCCCGGCCGGAATGTCAAGCTGAGGGTCGGTGACCTGACTGAGGGCCAGTATAGATGGAGAGTATGAGAGGTACTGAAACAAGTGCCCTTACATGGCTGTCCTGAGCTTATAGCGCTGTGACCCTCCTTCAGGAGTCGCAGGTATTTTGTTACTTCGTCCTGCCAGCGAGCGGGACGCCGCACGGGCAATGCTGCGAGAGTTTCGATGTGCTCTTCCTCCACCCTCGTGACACGTTCTTGGGTTTGCGGACGTTCTCCCATGGGATTGTTACCCACCACGGGGACATCGTTTGCATGCAGTCGAATCTGGGACTGGCCTCTGCGACGTGCAAATGTTAGAATTGAGCTCCAAAATGAAGCAGACCAAGATCGAAGCGCGACTGCTATGCGGCCAGCGGACAAGCGGAGGCGAATGACAAGCGACAGCAGAAATCGAAATAGACGTGAGCTCGTCGGAGTCAGCATTGCCAGCGAACGGGTTGGTATCACAAGCGCTGGTCACCGGTTCATCTAGTTTACCATCAGCGGTCGTAGAAACTTCCGATTAGAATGACGGAATACCAAGCGACTTTCCATATCGGGTCTCTCCGAATTCGCGAACATCCCGAGACAACTCAACGCTGACAACCTTGTGACATACGCCTACTACGACTTACTATGGCTGGCGAAGAGCTCGCTGACTAACTGGTTTTTTCTTTTGAATGAGCAGTTTGTCTCGAGACTCGGGTCTGCGCCACCTACCTGGCTTGACTCACTCCGGTGCTGTCTTCGCTCGGAGTCTTCGGAGGCTCAATGTACTACGGCCAGCGCACTCTCTTGTCTCTCTCCTCGTCGCTTTATTTAGTTTGACGTAGCTGGGAACTTCTTGGCCAGCTGGAAAGCACAACTAAGGCTGGAGGGACTCCGGATTCTTGAAGCGTTGGTTGGTTTCTCGTGGCGTAGTCTTATCTGAAGTGCGGTCGAGGGAGACCTTTGCCTTCGCCTTGAAGTGTCTTCTTTTGGCTCAGCCGGCCAAGAAGGTTTCTCATTTATCCGGACACACTGGCACTGTGCCGCACAAGTCAGTTCCCGTCGACTCAGCCGAACCTCTGTCTCTCCACCGTGGCCTCGAAGCGAGGTAAGTCTCTGATTACAGCGCGCCGAACGTCGTATCGCATCCTCGCGCTATATCGAGCGCGTCTCTAGCACTGGGTACTGGCCTTACTACTGGTTCGGATACCCCTCTTGTCAGAGGAGGACCACTCGGCCTTTGGGTTGGATACTCCTTCATGGACTTTATCTGTTATCTCATTATGGTCGCACTGCGCGAAATGGACGTTTACTTACCACACAAGAAAGGTTTCGCTAGTTATGCCACTCGGTATGTCGACCCTGCGTTTCCACTGGGATATAACTATTTCTTCAAGTATTTCGTTCAGACAACGTCAACGCTGTCGGCGCGGTAGTTCAGTATTGGATGCTTTTTTCCCCACAGACACTTGGGTCGGTAAGTCCTCAGACGCTTTTAATGTTCTTCCATGATTCCCATCCAGATTGACAATTATCTCAGTGGTCTATATCACTTTCAGTGAGAGTCGTAGACCCGTTGCACCGCTCGGGATGACTGAAGCTCGTTAAGTGATTTTTTGAATCAACATGATGGGAATTCCGCGTCTTCGGAGAGCTTGAATTTTGATTCTGCAGTATCAAAGTCATCGCCCTATCATGATGGACCCACAAGACGACCGTATTGGGTTTAGATACTGGAACCCTCCGAATGGACCCCTAGGCTTAGACTACTACCTGTCATCAGTCAGGTTCACAACAAGCAGTTGTCCCGATGCCTCGGCCTTTGGAGTACCCTGACTACGGCCCTGTTTCTTACATTGGGACAGAGTTAATTGGAGTCACCGTTGGTGAGACCCAAAATCTGAGAAAAAATGTGCCGAAAACAATGTTTTTCGTATAGTACAATTCTATATCGGAGGGACTTTCGTGATCAGCCTAACGGTTCCGAGCACCAATAACGTGAGTAACACTCCTTGATCGCCATCACCTTGCATAACTGTCCCTGAGACGTTATTCGTTGCCAATGCATCCAAAGCTGGCGCAGCTGCGTCCCCTTTCGTGGTTGATCAGTACTTAGTATCGTTGCCACGTCACATTGTGATCTGATTCCCAACAGCCACGACCTTAGCTGGGAATGGCGTCACATCAATCATGTCGTCAACGCTATTGTCCTGATATTTGTGCTCAGTGCCCTCAAATTTATCAACTCAAGGACCTTATACGACCTGGCTGTGGAACAGAAGGTGACAAAAATAAAAATTATTTCCCAAAGTCAATCGGGGGCGTTCCCTGGCGCGTTGCTGCTCAATACACTGATTTGCTATGCGAGCTCATCAAGTTCCGTCGGTCAGCATACCAAGGTTTCCTTATTTCCATTCGACCTCCGCTGCACCTTGTCATTTATACATATCCAGCTTTCGGCTGGTTCTCGAACTTGATTGCAAGCTTTCGGCGCAATTACGTGGACGTGCATATCCGAGTCCTGCACACACATGTCAGTTCCATCACGACATACATGCCGTCAACAAGCTCGACGCTAATTTTGGTTTGCAGTGCATTCATGCGCGCATTGAAAGCGCAAGAAATTGATCGTAACACCAACAAGGCTCCATTGCAACCATTTGGTTCTCGGTGGGCACTGTCTTTTACAGGGCTCGTCCTAACATTTAATGGTACGCCTGGGCCTTCCTACCAAATACTGCTTAATGTGTCGTGCTGTAATAATAATCAAAGGACCTGTTCCCAACGATTCAACACATTCTTGCCATTTGTGTCGTCTTCTTTCATCACGTGAGTGCCACAATTTTCTAAAAAGAAAGAAAATATTGTTTTCCATGGTCATCTCCGCCTTCATGAAAATATTGACAGCTGCCTGTCAGTTCCTACATTGCGGTTCCCATTTTCATCGTCCCACTTATGCGTGGGATACAAAGTTTACTTCCGAACTAGTACCATCCCCGCTGCCGAGGTAGATCTTATCACCAGAAAACTGGAAGATTGATGAAGCTGAGGAAGAGAAATTTTTGGCGAACGAAAACTTGGCGGCCCGCAGCCACGATGGCACCATTTTTGTGATACACTGTCTGAGCGGTGGGAAGGCGAACGCACACGGAACGAAGAGCACGAAAAACTCGTACCAATGTGTGTTGTATCCCTTTTTTTTATACGTGCCCATTTTTGTGCCCCATCGGCTTGCATTTACCCGTGACACTGGCAGGACCTTTTTAATTGGTTGAAACTGACGCCACGATCTGTACCACGCCTCAGGTCAGGTGACAGCCTCTACTTAGATCTGATTCTGAATCCTGTACGTCTGAGTCTACTAAGCGAGTCTGGAGATAAGGTGAGACCGAGACCGAGCCGAACGAACCGCACCTTCATTTGTGCGGCGACAACGAGGCGGGGGCGCGGAACGCGCGCTGCGCTCGCAAGGACCGACACAAAACAAAAGCACCGACAAGTGCAATGTGTCCATTCCGGGCTGGCAAAATGTCGATTCTTCTAAAACCACGTCTTCTTCATTCTTCGAGATGCGGCGGCAGTGGCGAGTACATGACCGCCATCACGCCGCCGGACTCGTCCCCCAACAAATGGGCGTGATGGAGATCGTATACCGTGTCCACTTTTTTTTTTTTTTTTTGGTTCACGTGTCTTGTGACGCTTTTATCTTGTTTGGTCGTCGGGAAATCGCACGACGGGACCGGACGTGCCCGCTTTGGGAACATAAAAAAAAGGCGACTTGGGATTGCCTCATCAAACCTCTTTGACTTTTCATATCCGGAGACCCGGCGTCCCGAAACCAGGACTAGTATACCAAGGGGGGGGCACTTGCTTGGGAATACCGTGGTCGCGTGCTGCGTCGTCGTTCGGATATGTGGGCAAAGCTGTCCGCAGCTGTCATGTACGATCAATGACCGGGGCCAGTGGCCACTCAGGACGCCCTTGGCATAGACATCATCCAGCATCAGCCTTGGGGGTCATAAGACAGGGGAAGGAGTGCCGTTTCGGACACCGTCCCCGTGCCTGCTGCTTCGATGGATGGCATGATCGTCGCAGTTCAGCGGCACGCATATATATACTTTTAGAGCCTTGAGAGCGCAAGAGAGGCGAGGGGGGAAGATCGAGTTGAGCCAAGGCGCTGATTCACCACGATCGGCAACCATCTGATCTGATGATCCTGCTGACTTGGGGAGTACGGATAGGAGGTCGCCGCCCATCAATCAAGAATGTCCAAGGAGTTCTCGCAAGAATGATAGCCAAACTTGGGCTGTTCGGCCGGGGATACGCAAACGGAGATAGACCCCATACGGGGCATGAGATACAACAATTGGTTATGGCGATACATATGGGGATGTGTGCAACGTACAATGTCAAGAAGGAGGGGGAAGAATGGAAGGAATGTGTGGAGCGGATAGATATTAAAAGTAGTCGACGCCATCGACCATTGTATCGGGGATGGGCTCTTTCTGTTCGGGTTCGTTCTCCTGTCGAGAGCTGCGCCGGGATCTGGACTTGGAACGTTTAGAGGAAGTGGCCTTGCCAGACGTTGACTTGCGTGAGGATCGCGTCTCGGTCGGGGAGGATGGACGTCGTCGATAGAGGTATTCGAGCGGGATCGTCTCTAGACGGATACGGTGCTTAATTTCGTACCACACGGCCTTTTCGATCGTTTCCATATGGACGGCCATTTTGCCCAGGCGCACGTAGAGCACAGCGGAGACCAGGCTTCGACATTCGGCGGGGAGAGACGCCATAAAGCCCTTGTTCGAATCCAGGTAATGCAATGGATACTCTGCCTGCAGAGCACGGAGGATCGCAGGCGACCTATCGCCTGGTCGTGGATACCACGTCGTCAATCGTTGCATCGGAATCTGGTCGAGCTGGTCCTTTGTGAGTGCCGTGGCGCCGATGCCACCTAATTGCTTCAATTCAGCCCACTGTGCAGACAGATCAACATCGGGGGCTCCAAGACAACACCATGCGACTTACCTTTCGAACGTCGGTCGTGAGCAGAGTGGTGTTGAGTCCATGACGACGTATGAACGTGGCACAAGACTGTATCGCCTCGATCGCGGGGTGATCTTGTGAAATTTGTCCTGCTCGTGTCTCGCATTGCCGTTCGAACCAGTCCATGATCTGGATGCAGTATCGTCAGTCGCGTCAACACAAACCCGCATATATGCAACTCGCCGGCTCGATGCTCATGCTCACCATTCCCGCACCCGCTTCGATACATACAGCAGCGTGTGCAAGGCACGACACCAACGATAGGTGCGTTTGGATGCCGTACCGGTTCGTGAGCTCTCGGGCAGCACAAATACCATCTTCAGTCGCAGGCAACTACCAAAGAAAGAGATCCGCATATTAGCTCAGACGTGGAAAAAGAAAGCATAGGATGGAAATGTCGAACTGTAACAATGATTCGCCATCGCCGCACTTGCGCTTCATCGAACTTGGACACCATCGCTTTGGCCCTCGATACCATCTGTTCCGAATCATCTTGAAGACGCGGATCGACGAAGAGAACGAGTGGGCCTGGACACAGATCGAGGAGAACCAGGCCCAGCTCGACCATCTATGAACGCACAATTTTCAAACGCCGCGCCAAGGGTATTGGGAAGTCGGACTCACAAATTGGTCCATTACCGCTCGGATGAGCGCTTCCTTGTCGGTTAGCTTGATTCTAATGCATTGATGAGGAATGATAAGAAGCACATCACGTGAGCAAACATGCTCACAGTTTGGACTCGATAACGCGCTTGGTCGCCACCCAAACATGATAGCGGAGATCGTCCGTAGAGATGCGGGCGGCCACATTGTCTGGCGTCAAGAGGCAGCCCCAAAAATCGTGAAACGCCAGCGCTGAACAAATCAAGGGCGTGTGAGCGAAAATGTTGACGATCTGACATACAACTTACTTTCAATATCCACCGTATCCGCATATACGGGGACATCGCTAAAAGGAAATGAAGGAATGACCTGGTCGGATGGATCCACTTTTAAATCGTCCCTGCCTCCTGAGTAGTTATACAGCATCTGTCTCAGGTTGTAATTTCTCGAGACGGGGAACGTGCCCGACGCGAAGCGATGTGGCACGTAGGACGCTGGACGCAGGGACTCGGTCGAAGGCATATTAGGGAAATGGAAATGGAAGATATGGGATTGACCCTGCTAGGTGGATGTTATGACCCAGGTTTTGTAGGTCCTCTGGGTGGTCAACACACCAAGGTCCAAGCGTGCTGGTGGCGCATTGTGGGCCAGGATGGGCTCGTGTGGATCATCATTGTGGACCAATGGCCCGTTTGTTGGCCCACTTTGGACAATAAACACTGTTTCATGCATGGTCAGCTGCGCAAAGGGAACTCGGCGCCTGAAGAGGTGGTGCTGCGCCAAGTGACATTGACACCAGGCAGTGGCAGGGCCGTGCCTCGTTGAAGCCATCGACATCGCATCCAAGTCAGCTATGTACACCATATTGGCCATCGCAATTCCGATGAAGGAAACGACTGACATTTCCCTACGCGTCGAACTGGAACTGGAAGTATACTAGGTCTAGGCTGAAACGACGCTCCACCCGATCAACCGGATTCGACGCCCATTAATATTGATGGCTCCGTTCCACTCGACCGAATTATCATGGCGCAGCACTTCCACTTCCATCACGAACCTGAACCTGGGTTTGAGCGAAAAAAAAGGAAGCGACATTGCTCGACTCTCGGTGCGGAGAGATCAAACAACACAGTGATGGCGGCGAAGCCTAGGAATTTGCGCCGGTTTCCATCAGAAGGATCGATCGATGGGCTCGAACGGATTCAGACTGGCGCCATTCGCTGCTGTCCAGCAGCAAACATTGGTAGAATTCTCAGTCACGCCGGTGACGCCGTCCATTCGATGCGGCAGGGCTTTTTTTTCCGACGGGTCAGTTGAGGATATACGATGGCGCCGGAAGAGAGGAGCACGACTGCGAAATTCGGAAATGGGCTTGGGAATATGCGATATAAATACGTAACGTATCAGATCCCCACAAGTCAAGGTAAATTGACATTCTTACTCAAACGCCATCAAAATGACAAACAACTGTCACCGAAACGCAACACATTCTCGATCGTGTCCGATCGCACGCAGTCCGAGACCGCTCCTGGGAACAAGCTGCGCTATTTACATTAGGAGAGCTACGGGGTATTATACATGCATGCACATATCCACTAGAATGCCAGAATAAAGCTGTACAGTGCGGAAAATAAGTATTAGTAGAATGTGGATGAATCTATGGTGCGGCAAAGAGGACATCGGATGCAATGACAAACTGGTCGAGGTGCGACGATAGCAATAAATGGGGTATAGTCTACAAAAAACGGAGAAGAAACGGATTCGGGGGTAATGTTCTAGCGGTGCACTTGTCCGCCCCGCTCAGCCGAATAAGTGTGCGCGTGCCAGCTGTCAATGTCACCTGCTTCGGGGACAGTGTGTGCGAATGGGGGCAGGGTCGTGTGGTAGTGATTTGAGTGCCCGTTGTGACTGTGATGGTTTGAAGACTGAAAATACGGATGAGTAAGAGTTATACAAGAGATTGCGTACACTTACGCCATAATGATCGTCCTCGACTTTGACGGAGCCGTAGTGATTGGAGTGATAATTATTGGCAAGGGCGGTGGTGTGTGATAATGAGCTGGGACGGTTATTGGCTGGCGAGTGCGATGTATGATTCATTTGGGCGGGCTGCTGGTGGGTGGAAGATGAAAAGGACATCATAAATTCGTAGCCAAGGTGGGAAAAAAGGGAATGATACTCGCCGAAAAGGGAGGACTGGATGTTGAGCTAGAACCGGAGGGGGTGTTGGGTAATTGGTGGAAAGCGGGAGCGTGGAGGTTGAACAAGGACGAGCTGTTACCAGAGACGCCATGGGCAGAGGACGAATTGTGGGACTGAATGTTGCTGTAGTGGTGGGACAGCGGCTGGGGGATCGTTAGGGGTGGGGGGCGCGGGAGTGGGTCAGGGTGAGATGCGTCGGGACCCTGGGGGCGGGAGTCAATTTTTTGGGGCGAGGACGAGCAAGGACGGGGCTCACGATGTAGAGATCGTCCATTTTTCGTTTCTTGAAGTCACGGTCACAGCCACGAGATTCATGGAAGGAGTGAAGGGAGTGCCTCCTGTAGTCTGAGAGATGTCTGTGGTCAGAGTCGCCGAGGAGACGCCGCATTTCCTCGTTCTCCTTTTGAAGGCGGGCGTTTTCCTGCTCGAGCTCACGAATCTTGACTAGGGGGGGAGGGAGGGCGGCGACCTGGTCTGGGGTGAAGCCGAGGGCGGTCTGGAGCTTCGTGACGGTCTGTTCGAGCTGTCAAGGCGGGGCATGAGTGGGGCACGTTGGGTTCGCGTATGTGGACGCGGAGCTTGGGTCGTCTCCGCGACGGTGGAGGCAACGAACCTGCTCGATGTAGGCCTTTCGCTTTGCGCGATGGCGGGCTTGGGCCTTTGCATTACGGCTGCGCTCTGGTCGATCAGGCTGTTGTGACGAGACGGATTCAGCAGAGGCGTGAGCCATCGAGGACATGTACGTTATCACGTAACTTGGAGGGAGAGGAAGAGGACGTCGGGGTTAAAAAAAAACGGAGGGAGAGTTATTATAGTTGGTATCGCGCACTGCAGTCCGTCGAGACGCCCTGGCTTGGAGCATGGCTGGGCCGAAAAGAACCCACTGCCTCGGATTCCGAATTGTTCGCCTTGTCAAATCAGCCGACATGTCCCAACGCGACCCTGGTGGCAAACCTTGTCGCTCCCACTACTTCTGCCAACAAATCTCAAATCAAATCTCGACGAACTCGAGAACCACCATCTTTGAAAAAGCCAGGCAATCACCTTCTGCCGTGGAACGCGCCCTCCGCATCCACTGCGCTCCCCACGCCGGCCCTCGGGACAACACGCCCATCTCTCGCCGATCCACCCCAACCCTCCCAGCAATTTTTATGCCTGCCCCAGAAGCACCGGCAATTTGCGGTCGTTGCCATTCCCGCCGTGCCTTAGGGATGTGTTCCTCTGTTGATCCCCGATCAGCCAAATTTTCTTTTTCGAGTTTGGCTCCGCTTTTCCTATTTTGTATCCATTAATTTCAAACTCAGATATCTCCGCGATACTCTCTCCGCTTTCGTTATCCTCCCCCGTTCGCTGAGTAGCTCTCTCTCTCATTGTACGGTGTGAGCGTGAACACGACCAACTCATCCCTCGGATATCCACGGCACCATTCCAAGACAAGCGCACATGAGCGACTTGCGTCCGCCTCAGGGACTCCGTCTTCTTCCGCCCTTCCTGGGATATCGCTCCATTTCCGGACCCTGTCAATATGGCAATTTTTGGCGATCTCGCCCCAGGAGGGTCGTTCAGTCTATACAGATTTTCCATCCACCTCCCGAGCGCACTCTCGTCCTTCCATCCTTGATGAAATTACGGCCGCGCTTGCCTTATCGGTGCCCAAGCTGATCATCATCACCGGCTATCACTCTCATCCTCTTTGCATTCTGCTGCACGATCCATATGCAGCTCAGCGACCCAGCGCGCACAAAGTCGCCCGTCGTCACCCTCTTTTGTGCTGTATCCAGGGTCCGCACAACGCGGCCGGACCTTTTGACACCGCTGTGAGATCCGTGTGGCCTCCCTCCGAACCGGAAAACCTCCTCATATCACTCGCCCTTTTCGCCGTGGATCCTGCCTCCGCCACCGTTGACAAAAGAGAGGGAATAAAAACACGTTTCCGACGTGCGCCCGGATGTCGCCGACCTGAGTCCGTGGCTAAAATGGTCTTATTGTCTCCATCTGTATCGGTGGCACCAACCTTTGGCTTTGCCACATCTAGCTGCTTCGTATCTCCACTTTGAACCAGTTCCCCCACGTCAATTCAATCGGCATCTGCCGACTGGACGAGCCACTCCCACGCACCGGCTGTGCAAGTCACTCCAAGATTGATCGCGCGATGGCCCCTTGCTGATTGGCTGAGACGTCGTCGCTGTCACGCCGAGTCTCTGCGCTCGATCATCATCTCTTTACCACGTCAATACGTCAACCCATCCAACAATCCTATCAGCATCACCGATTCCGACATTCGACGCTCGTATTGTAACCTACGTCTATTCGCACTGGGGGGGGGGGAGGTTGAGCGGGTCGATCAGATACCTGTAGGTTCTGTTCGCCTAAGAATAATTATCTGTCACACTTCAGACCCATTCGGTAAGTCTGCCCCGGTGTGCACAAAAAAAAGTGCTTGAAGTACAAGGGCTGAGACAGCTCCAATGGGTAACACGCAAAGGAGCCGAAAACACGTGCAGAAGTGGCCCCTCTATCTTTACCTTCCTCCAAGGGGATGCATCTGTCAGTGGCGGATAAGGTCATGCGCTCACTCGAGTCCACAAGGTGGAGCTGTTTCAAATTCGACATGATGATACCATCGTTTTTTGTTCGTTCGTTCTCGATGCGGTCCGTACCTGCGCCTTTCCTTAATCGAACCCAACAACGACCCTAGCCTACTTCGGGTCGTGCGTCCTATCATGCATAGTTTGGACCCCCATTTTGCGCGCAAACGGAACGCACTCTAGTCACTTCGTCGATCCAACGCCGGCGCGCATTCTTGCGAACCTGAGCGTGTCCATCCATCTTTTTTTTTCGGCGCATGCGCTTGGATAAAGAGGGGAAGAAACCGAGATGGCGGCGCATCTCGCAATGTAACCGTATATGGCATGTGTAAGTGAACTGCCTCGTGGAAAGCTCAAGGCCCAAACGGCATACGATATCTAGCCGAGATAAAGTGAGGGACCTTCAAGTTGGTCTTCATGGTGGGCAGGAAGCGAACCCCTGAAAGTAATCTCACGAAAAAAAAAGACATGTCGAACGAATGTCCTGTCCAAGACGTCAGGAGGTCGCCGCACTTGAGAGAATGCGACTGTCTCGGACGAAACTGTATATTATGCTTCAGAGACATGCCACGGGTAACGTTATCGCTCGGTGACTTTCCACGAGCTAGGCCAGGTGGGCATGTTGATTGCAAGCCGGCTGACGAAATTCGACGAGCCTGTTCCTGCAGTATATGCCCAACGAACAGGAACGTTTACGCGTCGTCCGTCGTCCGTCGTCAAACCCAAACCCCGCGACCCTGGAGTACCGTGGTCCAGCGCTCAGCGAGGCCAGTCACATGGTGTAACGACAAGCAAGACGACGATCGTTCCGAAATCTCGACGTGTGGTACATAATCCAACGTGAACTTGTCGACGGCCATCAGATGCGCAGAATCGAGTCACGTCCGTACCTTGTTTGTATGTAAAGAACGAGCGCAGGAGGCAGGTCACTCTTAATTATCATTATCTTCCTTGCCCCCTGTCTCCCGAGAGCCAACGTTCATCTGTTAAATGCGTATTCGAAATGGAGCAACGAAAGCAAAGAAAGAAAATAGGGGCCCCGGGAATGAAGGACGAAATGGAGAGGAGACGGTCAACTTACGCTTATCAAAGGTTTCCCCGGAAAATTCAGAAAGGGCTATCGGGATGAGGGAAAACGGCAATGATCTCGGGACCAGGATTAAGATCGTGTGTCTGACTCAACGACGGAGAGAGAAAAAACCCAGATAACGACAAGCGAGACAATGAATTCGAAAAACGCAACGACAAGCCGGCGGTCTGGAGGTGCGGGGCGGGGGAGCGGGGGAGGTGTCATGCATGTGTCGTTGATCGCGTTACGTGCGGGAAAAGGGGGAGAGAACGTGAGCGTACGATGGGGACGTACATACCGTCGCATGCCATAACAGCCATCGTAACGTGCAATCCATGTTCCAACACGGACGCAAAAGCATGTCTTCACCGTGGGCCTGTATGACGTGTCAGTGACTAGCCTCCCGCAAATGGCCGCTAAACGTCAGTCCTTGTGGCGTCCTGCGTGATGTGATATCATGGGCGGGAGCCTAACACTGGAAAGAGATACGCCGCCACATCAGCAGGGCAGCATACACACAAATAAAAAGGATATATGAGAAGAAGAAAAGGCTAGCTTTCAACTCAGTTCACCAGGTCACGGGAGTTGCGCGAAGAGTCAGTCCCACTATTTAAGGGAGTGATGGTCGGAACAACGGTGACTTGGCGTTCAAGACGATAAGGAGCGATCGGATCGGGTCCCTGGATGTTAGACGCTCGTGGTGTGGAGGTTACCAGCGAAAACGCATTGTCGTGCGGTCAGTAGAGGCCGTCGGTCATTGTCATCTGGGAGGATACATTCCTGTTGCAAGAAGCTTATTAGGCGAACAAAAGAAAAAAGAAAGAAAGACGTCGTAGATCTCTTCAAAAAAAACGTACAACGCATACATCGAATAGCTACACTTCATCGTCCGATAGCACAACGCGCCCTTTCCTTGCGGGTCGAAGGACCGTAGACGTCGGCGACGCGGACGCCTGTCGTGCCTGTGCCTGCCGCTCAGAATCGCTTGAAATGTCGATTGTCTCGGCTGAGGCTCTGGGCGCCCCCTTCCGAACTACACGCGGTTTCGGTCGTGCTTTGGGCGGGGGAGACGGCAGCCGACTGGGGCGCAGCGACTTGAAGATCTCATCGTCACTGTTGGAGTCGTCCGAGAATACTTTCGAAGAGACAGGCGCCGGATCCTCCTCCTCCTCTGCGCTCGATAAGACAGCATCCTTGCCCTTCTTCCGTCGCTTCTTCTTCGTCCCAGTCGCACGCATCGTCGCGATCTTGCCGCTCTCAGCGGCTGCACGCGCCGTCTTCTCCCGCAGCACCTTTTCCCTCTCAAGAAATGCCTCCATGTCGCCGTACTCCTCATCACTGTCTTCGATGAACTGAGCGGACTTGTACTTCTTCTCTTCCTCGCTCTTCTTCTCCTTCTTGTGTCGTCGGGGTTCGTCATCAGGAAGTTCAACGTCGGAACCGAGTGATGGCGATCGTCGCCTGCGGCGTCTGCGTGTTTTCTTACTGAGCATCTCACTCGCCTTCTTTCCCTCCAAGTCGATTGGATTCTTGAGGAACTGATCGACAACGTTCAATCGCATCCGTAGAACGGACGGCGCGATCGCGGCGGGCACGACCCATTGAAGCTCTTCGGCATCTACAAACACTCTCAGCTGAAAAAAGTCTAGATTCACGTCAGAGACACGTAACATACCCTCCGCCTGGATCGTAAACTCTAGCAGACGGAACACAAGCTGCAGCCTCGCGTTCTTGGTAGCAGCATCGGCATGCTCATCATTGATGTAAGGAATTTCTGCATGGTTCATCTCAGTGTCGTTCATGCACTCCAAAAATGGCCACACGCACCATAGTCGGTGAACTTGGAAACGGCTTCCTTGGAGGGACCGCCATTCGTTCGCGGGACGTCCTCCATCTCATCGGCATCATCGTCCCGATTGTTTTGATCCGTCTCATCGACAATCTGTTGCCGCTGGTGGATGACTAACACAAGAATCTGGACACACCATCAGCCTTGTGTCGACAGCGTGGCAAGATATATCTACTGACATCTTTCACCCACTCGACCAATTCAGACTGGCCTTCCTCGACGAGCGCGGCAACGGCGATACCGATTTGTTCGCTCCAAGAATAGCCCTTCTTGACTTGGACCTCCCCTGTAAAACCACCGTTGTCTTCGGTCATCTCTTGTTTGCGATTGGATTTCTGCTCAGGTTCCCAGCTAGAGTATTGTTTCCAGTGTCCGCGGTTCATGGGATACCACGCCTAGATTGTAAGAAACCGGAAACCCGATAAGCATTGCCCACAGCGGGCGATAGATAAGCTAAGATGAATGCCTCACCTCAATCATGAGGAATGGCTCTTCCTCCACGGTTTTGAAGTACTTCCGTAATATGAACGTTATTAGCTGTATGAGATCTTTGTATGGCTTGTCCTTCGGAAGCGACCGTTGATCGTCGAGGATCGATTTGAAGAGATGCATAGTCGAGACCTGTTGACGTACATATAAACGCGAATTAGGTATGAAATCGGGCTCACATTGAAATACAAGCCCTCCGCCTTTGCTTTTATGACTTGTCTGTGAATCAAGTTCACGGCCCTCTTCATTGACTCCGGAGAGTCGAACTCCTTGTAGCGTGAGAGGTAGAACAGTAATGTCCGTGTAATCTCGGAGTGCGCGAATTTCTGTCATCGGGCCCAATTGATTATCTTGGTCAGTACAGAAACCGTGCGGCGCGTGCATGCTCGGTCACGCACCATCTCGAAAGCTTCGAAAGTGAACATGGTCTCATGAACCATATCTTCCTCTTCCTCGGCGTCACCCTCATCTTCAACGTCAGGCACGCCATCTTCCTCCGAAGGACCATTCCCTTCATAATCGGGCAATGTTGATGCCATGCTCTGTCAGACGGAGAAATAGGATCTAAACTTGCCTTTGCCTTTCTTTTTTCTGATCGCCTTCTTTCTCACGTACATCGCACTGCTGTTCTCCTTCCCCAAACGCTCCAACATGCGTAGAAGTTCATAGGCCAAATACACGCTCGAATTGAGATAAGTCAATGATTGCGTGCCTTCCTTGTAAGATCGCAAACTTTCCAAAGCAATGTCAAGAACATCGCCGTTATAGATCAGTTGTTGCTGAAGCAGCTGCGCGGCGTCGTTGAGATCTGGATCGGAGATTACCGATGAAGACATGTCGTCGATCAAGAGAAGGAGCTGCGTTAGGCATTCGATACCCGCCTGCAATTCGTTCCACATCTTGGGCTAGAAAAATCAAACGACAGATACGCCACCAATCAGTTTCGAGAAAATCAAATACAATATAACAAACTTTGTCTTCCACCGCCTCCCTCATCCGCCTGAGGACCCAAACGATCCAGCTCCTATCAGTGACTTCCGCAACAAGGCGGAGATTCCACCTCCGATGGCCATCGACGATGGTCTCCTTGGATCGCAAGTTGAGAAAGAATTCGAGTAGCCACTTGGTAGTATACAATAGACGAAGATGGTCTTTCTCGGTGATCTTGGGTCGCTCCGACTTGATGTCCTTCAACAACGAGGCGAGGAACGCTACAGGCAAGCCAAACAGTATGAGCCCCACACCAAGATAGGAAGTCACCAAACGCACGATTGAAACAAGACTCCACAAATTCCCTCGCGAATCCCTGCAAGACGAGTCTCGCCTCAAAGGAGAGACTGTCCTCTCGGGTCAACTCATCAACCTTGTTGGCTTTCCGGGCCCTTTGGTGCTTTGTAATATCCAATACGCTCCCTGATTCTCGAGTGATCGCCGCTTGACGGTGAAGGACCAGCGGCCTCGAGGATGACCCCCTTTCAGGTGCACCGGCGGTGGCCGAAGACTCGGCGTTATCACCACCGCGGTTAGCTTGTACCTTTTTGTTGGAGTTGAGCTGAACTGCGATGGTAGTCCCAAACCGCGAATGCCTGGATGACGCATTGCGAGCAATGTCCCGCTTCTTCTTGTCCTCGGCGGCCAAGAGGCGATGCAGATTTTGGGCAGGTTGCTGCGTGAAGTTCATTCAACGTTTTGTTTTAGACGCCAAAATGTGGCAGGTCACCTTGGTTTGGTCAATGGTCAACGCCGTTGGCTTGATACCCCGAAATAGAAGATAAAAAATTTCCAGAACGAGCGTGTTTGACGCATTGAACAGCGGATCTTGATCGTTATTGGCGGCAATAGTGAGCAACAGGTCAAGGGTGTGTGTTTCAGACAAGGCCTTGACGAGCTTCGTCTGAAGAGAAGAATATTCTGCCTGATCGGCACTTAGATGCATGTTCGGAGGGAGGTCCTTGATGAAAGTGAGATTGCGGATGAGGTGGAGCACGACAGTGACAATTTGGCCGTCACGTTCCTGCCGTTCTTTCACAGGTTTCGCCAGGGGAGGCAACATGATACCAAACAGCGCCTGCATGACGCCGGGTTTGAGTAGAGCCGCCTTGTAGTTCAAGTGACTCAACGTCAACTGCGTGTAGTCTGTGCCTCTGTCCAACTCCTCGTCCAGCTCTCGAAGCTCCTCGGCCATATCAATGGGCCAGGTCATTGCGGTGACCAGGTCTGCACACGCGATGGCGCGTTTGTCCTCGACGTGCCCTTTGCCTGCGGTCGCGAGAAGGATGGAAATCAAGTCGTTTGGGAGGACTCTTGTCTCCCAAAAAATGCGCGCAACGGTACGCTCGTCGTCTGTGTCGTCCTTGCGCCATAATTTTTTGAGATCCCGCAGACAACCGTTTACCTCGTCTCCCATGCGGTACACGCCGCCCTCGTAGCCACCAAGAGCGACCACGACGCGCCGCACGACGGGCTCGAGTATGTCGCGGCGGGACACATCTTCTTGGTTGTCGGACTGGTCCGAGTGTATCGAAATCACGTCCATAGCATAGTCGCACGTTTTGCAGGCGTGACAACTCGACACGACAGGTCACGTCACGTGGAAGAGTGATGGTGTGACAGAACAGCCACCAGGGCAGGTCGTGTTCAGGCTCGGTTCAGACCCTCTCACAATTGTCTACGGTTAAATCATCTCCGTGGTCAGCTGAGCGGGTAGGATCACTGCCTTGACCCAGCGAGACAATACAGTTAAGTATACTACGACGCTCGATGACCGATGCGCGCATCAATGCTTATCGAGGAGCCTCCGCCAATACACACCGACGTGGGGTTATGATTTCCCGTTCTTTTTGCCGGCTTTCGCAGCTTCCTTCTCCTTTTTCACGCGATCCTGCTCCGCGTCAGCCTTGGCGATCTCGTGCATCTTGTCGTTGAGACCAAGTCGATTGCGAGCAATCTATCACGAGGCGTCATGCCATCAATCCATCATCAAGACAGGGTGCACCCACCTCGATCGCGTAGAACTGCATCCGCGTCACTGTGACAGTTGCAGGTCAGCACGAACACGCGATCGGTAATGATGAGAGCCGACCGAAGATAGTGTTCGTCTCAGAATACTCCTTCGTTGCGTCCATACGTATAAGAGAACCAAAGTTGAAATCCTTTACTTTGGTTTCATATCTATCATAGAATCGTCCAGTGAGTATCCGTCCACATATCATGGATACGTGGCACCGTTCGGGAGAAAAAAAAGATAAGGTGTACGCACTGATTGATGAAATCTCTCCACTTCTTCTTCCCCTCTTCACTCTTGAGCGAGTCCTCGTCAAGTCTCACGAGCTTCTCGTGCCCTTCTGCATTAAACTCGGGAAACGTGGCAATGGTGTGGTCAAAGATTTCATCATCTAACCTAGCTCCACGAATTTGTTATTCAAGCAAGGCGTAAATGATTGAGCGCAGTCACCAACCTTGATAACTTGAGCTCACGCGGCGGAATCTTCTCAAGGAGATTCCAGTACGTCTAGATATGGGATCAGCGGTCGGAACTCAACACGCAGGGTCCGTGACCCCCACCTGCGCATGCTCGACTGCCTTGACCGCGAATCTAGACTCGGGCGCAGATACATCAGCGCGACGAGTCACTCCAATGGAATGCGTACACGCACTGTTTCTCGATCTTGGTTCGGAATAAACCAGATTCTCATGAGCAACGTGGTTTCAATGTGGTAGTGCCAACATTCGAAGCACTCACCTCGACGAGATTCTGAGCGTTGTTCGGATCAAACCGTTGGGTCGACATCGTGCTGGTTTACGTCTGGAGCGGGCACGATACTAAACAAGGCTGCCCGTGTCGTCGCGTCCGGGAGACAGCAAGCGGTGTGGGTCGTGTCTAGAGGCTCATCACATGGTCTTGATTTGGGGTTAGGGTTACAAGGACTTGTGTCGTGCCACACAGCGACCACGTCCTCCTCTCAATCAACGGTTCCAATATTTGCATTGTCCCATTAGCTACGATTTCGCCTTCCCCTTGCTGTCTACACCTACCCCAAAGCGTTTCAACTTCTCGAAGTACTTCTGTACACGACTTGCAACCTGTCTCGGGGTCCGCCTCCCTGCCATGGCCTGCGATATTTTGGCCCACCTGCCACGAGTGTGGGTCAACAGATAGGAAACGGCTCACGGAGACACGTACCGATTCCGTTCTCCGTCGGGAATCTCTTCCAACAGCCGTTCGAGAAGATGCTGCTCAGAAATGGACCAAGCTTGCTTGTAGGTTTCAGATCTGTTTTTATCCGTGTCTGCGTTCACCTCCGACACGGATAGTGGTTCCGTTTTCGGTTTACAGGCCACATCGTTGATCTCCGCGATATCGCGACAGCGCTTACCGAGGCTTTGTGGTGGCATCGGGAGAAGGGAGGTAGGCGAGGGCTCGTTCTTTAGCTCCGTCAACGCTGTCAGAGGCTGAGACTGCAGTTTCAAAGATGGTTTACGTGTACGAGATGACCAATTGACGTTATCAAGCCGAGGGACGACATGCTGACGGGCTCGCAGGTTCGGCAGCTTTGTATACTGCGCCGCGTCTTCGAGAGCCACCGCGTTCGCGTTGTCAACATCCATAGGGTCCAGAGGGCCGTCGAGCGGCGTAGATAGGCAAGACTGTGGCGTCTCCCTGCTTACATCTACTTCTGGGCTCTCATCCTCAATGTCATGCCGGACGAATACACCATTAGACCCTTCTTCTCCGAGCTTGCACCCGACAACCAAGTCTGTTCTAATCTTGCGCTTCTTCAAATCACGGATCTTTGCGCGCGCGCGTTCGCGTTTGCGAATGGCGGTCATAGACTCCTGAGCGACCGGCGCCTGTTCTTCGTTTTCATCGTCAGAAAGCGAGGATGGTAAAGTAAGAGTGGGGATATGATTATGGTCGTTTGACGACGAGTTAACGTGAGGATTAGACGTGACCGTAGGATTGACCGTGTCAGCAGAGGCGGATAAACTTTCAAATACGGGGTCGAGAATGACTTTACGAGCATCCTTGACGAATTTCTGAAGAAAAGAGAGCGGGGAGCGCTGGGTGCTGGAGGGGACGGTTCGCTGAGTGTGATCGATTCGAGTTCGAATGGCGAGGGTACGCAGGGGTGTTGCGTCTATGATCGGGGAGGGACGATGAGCATGACAGGCGGCCAGATATTTGGTGGTAAACGCAGACCACTTGATGAAAACGCTTCCCAGTCGATCTTGGGTGGGAAGGACTGGGCTGGATGATAATCCTGCAGGTCTGATACCTTTTCTTCGATTCTCAGCAGTTGGGACGCGGAAGGATCATTGTCCTGCGCAGAGTCACCGCTGAGGTGGCGCAGAGATGGAGAAAGCGAGATACCTGGAAATTGCTGCGATTCGCAAACTGCTCCGGAGACGCGAGCGCCTCTGCCCTGAGCTTTTGTAGACGTTCGATGTCTGCTTGTGTGCGTGCGAGCAGGGTTTTCTGATGCTGTAGGTAGGCAGAGAGCGCCTCGAGCCTGGCATTGTAATGAGTCGCGAGAGGTGGGCTGTGGACAAGCACGTACGTCTCTGCGCGTCGCGAGTCCATGGCTGGCCGCTGCGCGTCGTCGTGGTCATGGAATGAAGTTGTCCCCGCAGCCGTCAACGCCGACCACGCCGTTGTCCGCGCCAAAATTTCTCCTAACCCGGGGATCAGGGAATTCTCCGTTAGGAAGGTTCTTCGCACGCCGGTCGTGAACTCGGACGGCTTCTCGGCTCGTGCTCGTCGTCGCCCACAGCGAGCAGACACCCGAGCTCGCCGTGCAGCGCGATGTCCTCGCAGTCTCTCAACACCGCCTCGACGACCTCCCTGTCCCCGAGCATCGCCAATCTGAACGCCCTCGCGTCCCCCAGGCCCTCCCCAGACGCCGCGCAGCAACGACGCCTGGCCGCACCGCCGACATCGCTGGGCCTGGTGCGATCCTTTTTTGCACGCGCAGCGAACACGCTGACACCGCACAGCCAGAGCCCGTCTACGGTCACCCGCCACTCCCGCACAGGCCTCGCTCGCCCCTCCGCAACGACTTTGTACCAAGAAGAAACTCGCAAGACAGCCAATCTGGCGACGACGACGACGACGACGACGACGCCGATCCCACGTGGGTGCGCAGCCAGTCCCCCACGCCCGCATCAGTGACCCAGTTCGCGGCCAACCTCGCACAGCGCGTCGGCTCGCTCATCAGCCCTCCGCCAGGGAACCGCGCCCTCCCATCCGATGCCGAACTCGAGGCAGAAGCACAGCGAGAACGCGATCGAAGCAGGCGCGAAGCTGAACGGATACTCACCCGAGAAGCAGAAGAACGGCGCGCGATGGAGGAACGTGTCTTGGCCATGATGAACTCTGGCTCTCCCCAGTCATTGCCTCCCCCACGTGGTAGATCCCAGACCCTCCCCAACCCGCCCTCGCCTGCCTCGTCCGCCAAGGAGGGCGGGACGGGCTGGTGGCAAGCGGCAAAGTCGCGGCTCACGCCCACCAAGGACAAGGAGCCCCTCACGCCCGCCCAGCAGGTGATCGAGGAGGCCAGATCGCGTCCAAAGGAAAAGGAACAGAAAACCCCCAAGGGAAAGGACAAGGATTGGCCTGCCTCTGCTTCGAGCAAGTATGCAGACCCTGCTTATCTCAATCTCAAGATCCCCCCCAGTGGCTCTACTTCCCGAGCATCCGCCTCTCCCACATCACCCACCACTGACAAGACACCACTTAGGTTGTCACCTGCACTCGCAGCACAACCCATCAATCTCTCCCCCATCTCGCTCCAGCGGGGCACATCCCCAGGTGGTACCCCCGCACGCGAACAGCCTCCTATGTATGCGTCGTTTACCCCCTCGGGCACTCTGGATGTCTCAGGAACGCTGTTGACCATAGCCAAACGCTTTGAAAAACTCGAACGCTGGACCGTGTCCCACGTGCGTGCCCTCGAGGAGCGCATGGGGGATGTCGAGCGCTGGCTCGTCGACAAGGAAAATGAACGCACCAAAGAAAAAGAACACGAAAAAGTGAACGAACAGGATAAAGTCGCACCCCCCCCGGAAACAGATCTTGGGACGATCAGAGACGACATCACCGAACTTCAGGGGCGCATCACCGAGCTCGGACGAGAAATGGCACGTTTTGCGACGTCCCCTGCTATCATATCCACCAATACCGCGGTTCACGACTCTCCCGAGTTGCGTTCAGCTCCTCCGACCGATTCAATGATCGTGAGCACACACGAGTCTTCGTTCAGCTCGACATCCTCCACTAGCCCACCGGGCAGGGTAATAACCACACCGGCCATGAACATTCTCTCAACACCTCGCCGCGCACCCTCACTGACAGCCCGCGAGTCCACAAGCCCCCCTCTTGCCCGCGCTGGGTCAGCAAAGACCTCGTCCAGAGCAGGTACACGCCTTCCATACCCCACGGGAGATTACACCAGCCCAGGCGACGTCATCTCCCCAACGCATACCCCCGCCAGCTCTCCTCCGCCGACTTCACGGCCAACATCTATGATTATCTCTGGCCTCCCTCCGATGTCCCCCCCGCTCGAATTCTCCACACCCACGTCACCACCCAGTCGCATGACGTCCCCCACCCCGAGTGGTCTGCCACCTCCAAGCATTCCAAGCGCCAGACGAGGCAGCGTCAGTCCAACGCCTCTATCCGGCGGGCGGAAACGCTACACGGTCGCACTAGGCGGCCCCATCGTTGCCCCGCCCGAAGTGGAGGCCGAATACGAACGGGAGAAGGCGAAAGCGATGGTTGGGATGGGTACTGCCTATTTCTCGAACGCAGCGGAGAGCAGCGAAGACGACGACGACGAGCACAACTCTGAGACGGTCGGCAAAAAGGGTGCCGCGCGTGCCGCGGCTTCGGTCAAGCTCGTGGGCACGGAGGACTGGCATTCTGGACAGACCGCGCCGACGACGTCGAGTCCGAGGGCGAGGGCACAGTCGACGTATGCCGCGTCGTCGTTGCAGAGTAACCAGGCTGCGCTGTCGAAACATCGCCTACGGTCGCAGTCGACGGACTTTCGGACGGACAATCACGCGAGCGGGGACCAACCTGGTCGGTTCGTCGATCCGCTGATCTTGCGGCGGCAGTCCAAGACCAAGGACAATAAGCCACTGGTAGGTCCGGGAAAGAAGGTTCCCGTCGGACAGCTGGTCGCGTTTTTCGACTCGGAGAGGGGTTGATCATCATGGGACGCATTTCACGATTCGCTATGACATATAATACGATATTTCGAATTTCCAGTCTTGTTATCTGACGCGTCGTGTGGATTTCTCCTCCAACGATTTTTCATGAATACTCAGTTTTTTCGAGTGACGACTTGCTCCGCTTTCGATACCTTTTTGCTATGCAAGAATATCATGTAGTATAGACGACTATCAAACTATAATTTAGATCGGGGGACCAGTCAAGTTGTCCTCAGTGCGTGCGCTTCTTTAGCGGCTCCGTCTGTCATCGGCGTGTTCATAGATCCTTTCCAGACCGGAATAGCCTGGAAGATCCTCCCATCCTCTGTCCTCACGCTCAGCAACAGGCTGTGAAGCAGAGGGGATGCAGGCACCAACATTAATGTGTGGCCGAACAGGCACAAACTTGATCTGCCAACGTCTCCGAGCGGGGGATCGAGCGGATGCAGAAAAGATCCGAGTGGTATTACCTCCCCAAAAGGAGGTTACCTCAGCCTGAGGTTAGCATACTAGTAGTACTGCAGCGGTGAAAAGGATACATCGCATGCCAGAAAATCCCCCAAAGGCGTGGTTTTCGAGATCTGGCAGGCAAGAACATACGACGCAAACGTAAACCCCGCATTGCAGCAGAACAAGACGGCAGGTCCTTCCAGAATAGTGTCCTTCGCAATTCCGAAAATCGACCAAAGAGTGGCTGCGTTCATGGTTTGGTGCCGACTAGAAGTATCTTCTTAGGTCAAGTCAAGAGACTAGGGATGCGGAGGCGAACATAAAGCATGTTGGGAGCCTTGCTCGATTGGCCTGTATAAATCTTGATCGTGTATACTCGATCGCTTCGCTGACGTTGGCACCACCGGCGCCGTGAGGGGGACATCTCTCCAGCAGTTCACTGGAAAAAGGTATTTCCTCACTATGCCAGCAGATATAAAATTCGAAAAAGAGATTGTGCCTGGGTGATATCAGCATCAATCATGGTTACCCTAGGTAAAGCTGTGTCAGGAAGGCCATTCAATAAGTGCAATCGGGAACCATACAGGAGTGCACCAAAGGCAAGGCGAGTCTCAATGATCCGTGACATGTCCTGTTGTGCTCGCAAGATATCGCTGTCAGTGGGGAGATAATCAGAGGACCCAATTCGAAGGATCTCCTCGAAGAAACTCATGATGAATGAATACAAGAGAAGATGAACTCGGGAATAGACTGACTACTTGGCACTCTCACTAAGCCAGAACTCATTTTGACGATCCATGACTTTCGGCAAAATTGGATCCTGCCACACGTGATGTATGGCAAGTTCGGCAATTTTGGGAGAGAATAAATGAAGGGTTATGTTGGATGCGATAATCGAGGAGGATGTGATCTGCGTTGATCTGCGTTGACCTACCGGAGTGAATGAGTGAAGTGTTGTAGATATTACATGGTTCATAGAGTCGGCGTACTCAATACTTACTACCCATGCACGGATGGCATGAACAAGCGCCTGGGCACTGTCGAGGCTATCTTGGTAAACCGTGAGGCGGTAATGCATCAGTTCACCGTTGGTCAAGCCATGCTTGATTTTCATCTGTTTAACAATCATGGACTCCTTTGGGTCAGTTCCTGGATGAATTCGGAAGTTGGCAGCTAAGCTTGTGCGTGTCATGGAATTGCAGAAATGTTTGCAAAAAAAGCAACGCACCCTACGAAAAGAATGTACCTAACAGAAGAATGTTGGCTTTCAGCAAATTTTTGACCCCTCCTCGATCTGACGGTCGATCGCATCTGATTTTGCTTTGCCTTCGTTTTTGGTGGAAATACGAGCACCGATCAACGACCAAGGGTGAAGATAAAATTTATATTCTGAACTTTAGTATCTGAGTCAGGTATGTATCACCCACGAGATTAAAATTGCAGACTATAACACAGAAGAGTAGAACCAGGCGAAGAAGAAGAGATCTTCCGCAGTCAGCCTTTGTGATCGGGGCGTCTCAGAGCCAGTGAGGCAGCGCCTTTTCATCTGTATAATAAATCATATTATTTATTTATTTCCCTTACTTATTAGTCAACATTCGTGGTTGAGAGGAACAGGTTTCCAAATATGGGAGATGCCAAAGCTGTATGATGCCTCCTCCGAGAGACCCCTGCGAAGCTAATTAGCAAGCCCAGCCGCGACACTCTGACGAACTTGTTCTCCTTCTACCACCTACATCTATTCACTGCATGCAAGCCCAGCCCGCGACAGGGCGCTCCCCAAGCATGCCCCCCGACAAATCCATTGCCAGACGGGCGACCGAGGACGACGAATCTCGTCCATACGTGATCGTGAGCGACATTGGCAAGGGAAGCTTTGCAACCGTGTATAAGGGATACCACGAAGTATGTATCACGCTACCGTCTCTTTTGGTTCGTTGACTCAGATTCCATTGGCGCCTATCAGGAAACTCGCCATACGGTCGCAATCAAATCCGTCCGAAGAGATATCCTCACAGCCAAGCTATTGGACAATCTGCAAAGCGAAATTGAAATTCTCAAGTCATTATCCCACCGCCATATTACGAAGCTTATTGACATTGTGGTACGTGGCATCTCATTCTTGTCTTGTTCGGACATGTGCGGAGTCGCTATCGTACGGACATAAAGAGTGTGTCTACCCCTCTGGTGTGATCGGGCCTTGCCTGGAATTCTCCTTTGTCATTCCGAAACAATCAGGTTTGTGTCTCGTACTCACAGGTCGTCTCTCAGCGTGCAGAACGGAACATATTCCTCATTATGGAATATTGCGCAGGTGGCGACCTCACTAATTATATCAAGAAACGCGGTCGCGTCGAGGGTCTTGAATACACCCCAACTCCCGGAGCTGCCTTGCAGTACTATCCCCATCCGAGGTCGGGCGGCCTTGACGAGGTGGTCGTTCGCAGCTTTCTGCGTCAGCTAGGTATGTTTTCTTTTTATCATTCCATTCACACGCGCAACATTACTTTGAATAGCGCGAGCACTTAAATTCTTGCGAACTAGAAACCTCATCCATCGAGATATCAAGCCCCAGGTAGACCTTCTTTTTCTTTTCTCGAGCATTCGGTCTCATTTAAGACAGAATTTACTCCTGAACCCAGCTTCCCCGGAGGAACTGGCAAAAGGACATCCTATCGGCGTACCAATCCTGAAGATCGCTGATTTCGGGTTCGCTCGCTCGCTTCCCAAAGCAATGCTGGCAGAGACACTCTGTGGCTCGCCGTAAGTTCGTATTCGGGCCGGGAACCGGTGCACAGCTGAATATTGAATTAGGTTGTACATGGCGCCCGAGATCCTGCGGTACGAGAAGTATGATGCAAAAGCTGATCTTTGGAGTGTTGGCGCTGTATTATACGAGATGTGTGTAGGGAAACCACCCTTTCGCGCGCAGAACCACGTCGAGCTCCTGAAGAAGATTGAACACTCTAAAGGTGTTAAGTTCCCCGACGAGGATCCTCCGCGTCCAAGTTCAAACCACCCCACTCCACATTCCACATCATCGACAAAACCGGAAGAATCACAAACTGTATCACCTGACATCAAAGAGCTTATCCGTGCTCTCCTGAGACGTCGACCGGCGGAACGTGCTAGCTTCGAAGAATTCTTCAAAAGCGAAGCCCTCGCAAAGTCCAAGTTTCCTCGCCCCGCCGCCGAACCTGTATCGCGCGCGACCACCATCGCCACCGTTCCTAGTATGCAAACCGAAGAAGAAGACGATTCACCCATTGGTAAAATCCCAGAGCACCACAAAGTAATTCCCCCAGAGGTTCTCGACCCCAAGGCGATGATCCCGCCCAGCAAGTTTCATTTTCGGAGAAGGGAGACGATATCGGAGGACACGCCGGCGGTAGCTGTTCCCGGCCCATCTTCTCGAAAGTAAATTACCAAGGCACCTAGTTTCTCACATGTTAACGTTGTTTACCACGGACAGCCCAGCCTCCTCGCGTGGTAAGGCATCCCCGAACCCGCTCGAACCCGCTCAAATCCGAACTGACGCAGAACCGGAACCGGTTGCTGAAAACGACAAAGGTCGACGCGTACCTAAGCCCTTATCCACTGAGGGGTCATTCATCCCTGGTGAATCGGAAGAGGATGGAATTATCCGAAAAGAATATGTGCTTGTCGGTGATGTGCGTGCCCTCGAGTTTAATCGTGCAGTTGATGGTAAGTCACTTCCTGTTCCTCCGGGTGATGCAGATCCCTTACCAAAGGATCCACAGAACTCAGCACGGCCCGTCGCAGGACACCTCGGGAGCATCGCACTGCTGGATCTCCCCTTGCGGATGAAATGCATCCCCCAGACCACGTACCACCCTCGCCCCGCTCGAATTCCCCTCTAACCGCGCCGATCCCTACGGCCTACAACACCACGACCACGTTCCCACCCCCGCCACACCCTCTTGCTCCCCCGCTTTCCTCCTCCCCTACTCGCGTAGCCTCCAACGCGCTCAGTCGCGCGCTATCACTCGCATCTCGTAAACTATTCGGAGTATCGACTCCCAAATCACCCATTTCCCCAGGCTCTGGTCATTACCGTGCACCGCCGTCACCACGTCGACCGCAGATCTTGCTAAGATCGCCCACGAATGAAGGAGATATGGACAAGGATGGCTTCCCCGCGCCCCGCGATCCAATGGAGGATGAATTACTTGCTACATTGGAGGAGTTGGCACAGAAGACAGACGTGTTGACACACTGGGCGGATGAAATGTACGAGGCCGTGAAGGCTGTCCCACAGAGTCGGTCCTTTTTGGTTCCTTGGAACGTTTCTGTCATCACTGATGCATGTCGTCTTACACAGAGCCCCTTCCTGATCCCACCAAGTTTTCACGCCGAGAAGGTGAAGCTGAGAAGCATGCCGAACGACGGCGGAATGCAGATCAGGAAGCAGAGTATACTGCTGTGACATGTGTTGCGGTGTACATGCTCTTGATGTCATTCTCCCAAAGGGGAATTGATAAACTACGGAATTACCAAGAGCATCTGCGCATGCGATATCCCGATGGGGATTTCGTGGTCAGCGCGGGCTTTGATGATGGTAAACGCTTTCTACTTGCGTTTGTCGAGTCCGACGCTCACACCTCTGTCCAGCACTTGCGTGGTTCAAAGAACAGTTCATGAAGTGTAATGCCCGCGCAGCGCTCGTGAAGACGTGGCTGCCAGTGCAATATGATGGCCCTAAGATATACCTTGATCAATTGATTTATGATCGGGCGCTGATGCTCGTTAGTCACTTGCCTTTCTCATTGATGTTGATGTTTAATGTTGTGGTTTTGCAGAGTCGAACAGCCGCTCGGAAAGAGCTCTTGGATCAGGCAGCAAATCCTGATGAATGTGAAAAGTTGTACGAAGAGTCTTTGTGGTGTCTTTACACGCTGCAAGACGATCTCCAACAAGATAACCCATTCATGGAGGAGGATCGAAATACGATAGCGACTTGTGATTTTCCTTCATTTCTCCTCGATGTACATGACACTTACTCTACGGGTTTTTATTGTAGGGATAACAAGGACCAAGCTCCGCCTTGTTCGATGTCGAGCCCGGATGGGCATGAACGACAGGGATCGCATGAAGGACGCACTCGCGGATCAGAATCTAGTCGACGCGAGATATCCACCGCCTTGGGATCCACAAGCTCTCGAGAAACTTCAACAGCAGCAGCTGGCTGTGGCTGGGCAGCGCTCGTGACATCAAATATTCTTCTCTTGAAGTTCACGCTGATTTTCATCATCTCTCTTTCATCAGCACAATCAAGTAAACAATCACCACCTGCTGAACGTCTTAGATGCGATGAGCTGATGATTGTCTTGGTTCATTCCAAGATGCTGTGTATATATATATTATCTATCCTGCTTCTTGTGGTGACATTTCTCAGGGGACATTACGCGTTCGTATACCATTGTATTTATCACGTATGGACATGTTACCATTGTAATATCCAGCTGCTATATCTTACTTTAGAAGGTACCAAGAACCATTTTAATCGCGATTGTTGTGTAGGGAAAAGATTGGCATTTACGTCAAGGACGTGTGTAGTAAAAACGGCGGACAAGACGTATAAGCTCTACACGGTGTGAATTTCGTAACGAGATCCTGGTCTCATCAGAAATCGAAGCCCTTATCCAAGTCTTCATACAACAACTCCTTCATACCGGGTGGAAGGAGTGGTTCCCCGCCAGGCCGGTCAGCGATGTACTCTGTAGTGCGTCTGAGCACAAACCATTCACAATTTGTTTCGAGAATAAGTGGAACTGACTGAAAGGCATCTGGACGCTCTCCTTGGCGTTGAACTTTATGGTTGGAAACTCCTGAAAAATGAGCGTGTGTGATCAGGTATGCTTGGAAATGGGGGGGGGAGACTTACGACATAAGGTATGTCGTCCAGCGGAACTGTTTTTCAGATGTGGCGTATCAAGTTTCGGATAGGAATCCAGGGCAACGTGATGCTCACTTTTGTCATCGACGACTCGTTTTGTAACGCCTAGTGCGGTATCGGTCGTCATTTGCACGGGGCCAAGGTGACGCGTCGGAAATCCAAGTTGACGGAGTTGTGCTGTGCGGTCTCGAGGCGGATCATCACCTGAGTTCCAGGTGAGAACAAGTCGCGCTTTGAGGAGGAAGAGTAATACCTAAAATTCCCTGAGACGGGGTCAGTCGAAAGAAGTAGAATGGAATCACAAATGTCTTGCCCCGAATAAGAACCATTCAAATTCCAGACCATCCTCCGGTTCAAGTTTTCGATTAGCCTTGGGATCGAGTAAACATACTTTAGACAAAGGAATGTCTTGATTTTTCAGCAACTCCAAGATGGATTGCGTGTAAACTTCAGAGGGTGCAGTCGGCCCACTCAAGAGGGCCAATTTTTCCTGCAAAGTGGCGCAAGATCTTTGTGAGAGATGCGTGAACAGAACACGGGCAGATGCGCCAGCCAGCATCTTCATGTGCTACCGAGGCGGTTCAATGTGGACTGGATATATTGATTCAATGGAAAACTTACAGTATATTCAAGTTCCACCCATGGAGGAAGGGAGCTGGGGGTGGCTTCGTCCTCCTCCATGTGCTCTGTGTGTTTTCTCAGTCGTCACGTTTCTCCATATGCACTATGTCTTGGAATAACCTATGACATATGCCAAGCCCATTCTTAACCGACTTGTTCCTACGTCCTAGGTAGTCCAATCGTTAATCTTGATGGGTCCTCGCCTGCTCCAACTCAAGTTGTTTCGAGCAGCCTGCGGCGATGTTCACTTCATGAACCGACCACCGTGACGATGACGAGAAGTTCCATGCTTACTTTGATATGACAGACTGTCAGCTACTGATGCTCGGTTTAATCCTGTGTAACCGCGTTACTTAACCAAGCTGAGGTCAGTGACTCGTAAATATGTACTTTGCCAGTGGTTGGTTGGATCATATCCGACTCGGCCACCGATTCAAATCTATCATCCCTTTTAGGAAGTCCGTGTGCCTCGCGGGTATTCCGATCCGGAAATACAATTTACTATCTCCGGATCCGCTGTCACATACATCGCCTAAGTGCTCAGCTCGTTTGACAATGTCTTCTCCAGCTCATCATTTTTAAAGGACTGTAATGGAATCACCTGAAATTCTGGTGAAGTTGGTGCGCTTGTAGTTTTGCTTGTCCCATACTCGTGCTATGCGCGACGCCGCTTGGGTTGGATGACGGCGGAAATGATGTATTTACCGTTCACGTGGCTCCGGACTCCTGGATGATTCACGCATTGCACGATTGCATCGGTACTCACTGACAGTGCATCTCTTGGCCCCGCGATTGCGTCGGACGTGACGACTCCGTCGTGGCTTCTTTACTAAAATTAAATGATACCCAACTGACAGGAGAACCGCCTTCTCAGCGATGGTCAAAATATAAAGCGGAGGAGTTGGCACTGGCTGACTTCACTTTCTCCTCAGTACAACAACGGTAACTATATATCCATGGCTGGCGCAAAATTCAAAGTTGCAATATGGTATAGTCAAGTCCATGTTATGCACCGTTCACCGCAGACTGATTACTTTCACGCTCTGACAGCGGAGGGGGTGTCGGGGGCTTGACGCTCGCCGTGGCTTTGTCTAAATATCCGGACATCGAGGTCGAGTTATTTGAAGCTGCCAAACAGTTCACCGAGATCGGTGCTGGTGTTGGGATTTGGCCACGAGCGTTCAAGGTGCAAATTCTCCCGAAACTGATTAATCACACTTTGATGGTTCCATGTGTCTGCAGGTCTTGCGGAAGTTGGGCACAGGTATCGAGCATGCGCTCGTGAGCGCAGCGACAGACTACGTGTATACAGAAGAATTTGGTAGGTGTATCGGATGCAGTTGTGGACCACCCTCTCCTCACAGCAGTCTAGTTCCAGCTATGAGCTATCGCAAGAGCGACCAACCTGAGGGTGTCGAGTTGTTTAAATTGATGACAAAGGGTAACTTGAAGGAAGTCTAATTTCATCACAACGTCTGCTTGACTGGTGATTTCTCCCAGGTGACTTGATGAGATTCCATCGAGCAGACTTCCACGGAATTCTGCTCTCAAATCTTCCACCATCATGCAAGACGCACACATCGAAGAAACTAGTCTCGTATTCCCAGCCAGCGGCCCCACTGAAATCCCCCATAATATTGACCTTTGCAGACGGGTCGTCGTCGTCGTGCGACCTGCTAGTGGGTGCCGACGGAATTAAATCAGCCGTTCGTGGCTGCATGATGCGTGAAATTGGCCAGACCTTGAGTGGACAGGCAGCAACATCTGCATTGTCATGTATAGATCCTGTCTGGAGTGGAGTAATCGCATACCGCTCATTAATCAACGCCGAGAAGCTGCGGGCTTGTGCACCACATCATCGAGCACTGCGAGAACCCACAATGGCAAGTCAGATCTTCTCAATCATCTTACTTTGGTAGGAGTCGACTGACGAGCTCGACATATAGTTCTTAGGGAAGGATGCTGTGCGTATCAAACTAAACGAGCATTCATCATTCTGAAATTCATTTATAGTTCTTCCTCGTGTACCCAATCTCGAAAGGGAAATTCATAAATTTCGCCGGATTTACTCTGTCCGAGGAGCTTGTCCGTACTTGTTACCAAGCGGACACGTCGGGGAGAAAAAGGTTCGAGGGTCCGTGGGTACGCGAGTTGACCAAGGAAGAACTCTGTAAACCATTTGAAGGGCTTGAGAAAGACACAAAGCCACTTCTGAAGGTAAACATAACCACATTACGAAATGACCATTCTCCCTTGATAACACCCCATCTACGACAGTGCATCGACAAGGGAACACTGTGGGCCGTTCATACCGTAAAACATCTCCCGTCACATTACTACGGTCGAGTTGCATTGATTGGGGATGCAGCCCACGCAATGATGCCCTTCCAGGGGTCCGGTGCTGGTCAAAGTATTGAGGTATGCAATCAGCTCCTTTGTATTCACTTCGAAGTTAGTGGTGACTAAAAAACACCCAGGATGCCTACCTTCTCGCCACGGTACTTGGACATCCGTCGACCAAATTAGGGACAATTCCCCGTGCCCTGGCTGTGTACGACAAGTTAAGGCGTCCATTCTCGAGCGACATTGCCCTGCGCGCGAAAAAGAACGGGCAGATGGCTGCATGGCAAGCGGGGGACATCCCGCTCACGAAGCTCGGCGAGACAATGACAAAGAACTGGGAGTGGGCTTGGCTAAGCGAGCTGGACGGTGCGTTGCATGATGCGGTGAAAATGTTGGATTCGAAGATACCTCAAGATAATATGCGTTTTCGTTCTCGAGTGTAGCGAGGTCACTCTCTTCTATGTCCATGCCATGGTCAGAATGATTGATCGATTTTCATCGTCAGGTCGCCGCTGACAATCTACAGAGGCCTCCTGAATAATGCCCCTGCGGCATGTGTCACCTGTAGTGATGATTAATGATTTCCAAGCAGCGTGCAGTATGAGCGAGCGATTACCCATCTTGTTTCCCAATATCAATTGAGTTGAAATTTGCTGTACAGACTACATATGTGCCTTCGTCGCTAGATTATGAAACCCGCACTTGTTGATACCAAGTCAGATATAAGGGCCCGATCATCAAGCAAGCTTACGGATTGGAGACAAACATCTTAATGGTAGCTCGGATACATTGAATGTTCTTGACATCCCCCTTTCAACAACAGCCTTTCACTGTGCCTGGATGGGCACATCGAAGTAACCATCCTAAGTTCAGATCCATTGTCGCGTTCTGGACATTATATACATGGTTTCTCCCCACCAATAGAAGAGGCTCCAAGTATGCATTGGTAGCTCACACTAGTGTCGCGAGGATAATAGATGGGGTCAGGATACTGAGTGTCGCAAACAGCCTCTATGTCATAAAAGTACCTCTGGTCCTGCAAGGCAGGGCGGAACATCTCGTACGTGCAACTCTGAAAGCATCTGTGAACTCACAGTTACCTAAACAACAAGAATTTCCACATCGTGCGCTGGCTCTGCGTCCCACTGCTGGGACCAGTTGATCAGGGCTTCTTTGCTCCACCCCTCTATACAGGCTTGACGGTTGTGCTCGACCATCGCCATCACCGCAGAGTGATGTCGTCTCCCTCGCCGCTTTCTATGAGGGTTGTACCGTCCCTTCTCAGTACGCGTATCTTCGATGTCGTTGTCTCCATCGATAGCCATTTGCGTGGGTCGTTGTGCAGCACTACGAGTTTGGGGGTGATTTCCAGTAGGGGACGCAGCTCTTCGCCTCTTTAAGCCCAAACGACCTCCCTCGGTCATTTTATCCTGGTAGTCTCTGTCGTTCTTATCATCGCCCCCATTACCTTCGTCGTCACTGTCATCGGTCGGGCTAGGATCATATGGAGGCCAATACGATCGGTCCTCCTTCGCGAGCTGAGGAATAAAGTTCCTCCAGGCCGAAGAGAGTTTCAAGATCGTCTCCAAGGTAGAAAATTGTTGTATGAGAGCTTGTATTGCATCTTGCTCCTGGTGAGAAACTGCCTTGGCTGTCACCATAATGACAAATTTGGGTAGATGTGACTAACAAGGACTGGGAGGGTGTTGAAAGGATAGACGTGAACAGTAAATTTATTGGCGGACAGGATCTCAGGATCTTCGTTCTGCCGCATGAAGGCAACCTCTTCCATGCCCATCACGGGAATGAGACGGTAGCGGAAATCATCGCGATCCTGGTAAAGTTCTTGAGCTACAGCGATAGCAGCAGAGCATGAATAGCTACCTCGATGACAGGGAAATTTTCTCGATAAGCGATAGGGACCGTGAGGCCCTGCAGCAAGCACTCCAAGTATTGCTGGACGATGGCGTCGTCGGGCAGAAGTGCCCACCGACTCGAGTGAAACATGCGACGCACCAAGGAGGCCACTATTTACTTGCAATTAGAATTCAGTCTCGTAAGAGCAAAGCTGCACTCACTAGGAACGACGTTGTGATGAGTGTTGAGATTCAAAGCACCGGAGCGCATTTTCCAGAACCATTCGAGTGAACTGAGCTAATGACGATGATGATCCTCATGCCTTCCAGAACCAGAACCACAACGCACCACAATATGGCAATACTCGATGGCTCGACTAGCATCACAGTTTTCGGCGATGCAACGGCCATGGTTCGGGTCCGTTTCGAGCGCGCGTTCCTTAGTGTAACGTAGTTGAGGGTTCTGTGGTGCACAATCTCGGTGTGGGCAAGGTGCGTCTCTGGAGCAGGTGTGGGGACCTGAGTTTGAAGCTTATTTCTTACCTCTCCCCACCTAAAAACCCGTGGTCTCTGGAAAGCGACACAACGGAGCGCACCAATTCTACTAACCATCAAGCTCGCCTTGTACATTTCTCTGCGTCAATTTTCCACCTCCCGCCAGGTATGACCACGGTTACTACGCTGACGCCAATTCTTGAAGTCGTCGCTACCAAGCAGTTCGGAGACCACTGTGATATTTGACTCTTCATACGTGCAGATGTTACCTACAAACTCGATGTCTACGACAGTGTCTACAAGATGGAATATCCCCCCAACTTCGCCCACTATGATGGTCTCTTCGCCAGCGGGGCGCGCCTCGAGGTTGCCCAGCCGATTGCCCAGGTTGAGTAACCATATACTCGGGTTCCAAATATTCAGGCAAATGCTGGCTGGCTCACCACAGTGATCACTGAGTCAATCAACGGGAAAAGAAGAGCAGCTGGCGATGATGGTGGTTGGGCTAATTTGAAGTCGCCGCTTGCAAGCCCATCCGACATGTTCGTCTGTGGCAGAACGCACATTGTTCGACCGCTCGTTAGTCTTCTTAGCGCTCATGCCATACGAAGCGGGTCGTATCTAGCCGCATCCGAGAATGTCTGAGTTGTGAAGCACCTTGGACCAGAGTGTATCTAAGGTGTGTGCAACATCCGGATCGCGAGTTGTCCGTCCAGACACCATCAGTTGAACCAAATCTTTCCTAGAGAGTGACCCGTAGTGTACTAATTAACCAATCACAAGAGTAGACGGGACGTGTCAATGATACGACCTTGCCAGGAAACGGGTGCATATTCTCAATCTATGTACTGTACTCTTTGTTCGTCGTTATGTTACTCGGCCTGCAGAGAGAGAAACTAAGCAAGTGTGGGCGAAGGCGCGAAGCGCCTCCCGGCCGCGATCTTCGAGAACCTGTGGGGCCTCTTATTCATCGTAAAGGAAAGCCAGCGCTTCTGGAGTGCCTTCGACCCTCTCGATTTCCTTCTGAGCCTCCTCCGGATGCTCACGCGCCCACTCGAACCCAGAAATGACAGGGTAATTGAACCGTCTCTCATCCTCTGTTTTCTGGGTAAGCCCAGAGCCGAGCACCTGGGACTCGTTCAGCGTTGGAAGGGCAAAGCCGACCTCATCGAGGTAAGCCTCCTGGTGCTCTGGACCGACAATCTGAAGGAACTCTTCCAAGCTCGTGGGCGGAGTGGAAGGAGAAGGACCACTGAAATACTGGCTCGGGAGAGGGGAAAACACCACGCCCGAGCTGAGCGCGTGGAGGGCTAATACGATGGTGCTGCCTAGTACAATGGGAAGTACAGGCTCGCCGTAGATGGGGGGGATGTTGCCCAAGTTCTGCTCTGGGGAAATGCTTCTTAGGGGACCCCAGGCCTGAGGTACGACATCAAGGGTGTTAACCAGGTTGAGGTTCCACCCTTGGTAGCTACTCGCTTCGTCCAACTTACGAACCGGGAATGTCTCAGAGAAGAGGTCGGTGAAGCCTCTGTTCCCAGGACTGGGGCCCGCGGAAGGGTAAGTCAAAGTGCTATCAGCAAGGATGGCCCCGGCCGAAACCAGGGCAAGTGCGAGTGAAGGTGAGAGAGCGCCGCCGAGACCGTGACCGGTAGCAATAAATCTGTTGTTGCCAGACCAGTTTACGTTGCCGATGAAATCGAGGAGCGTCGTGCCCGCGCCCTCGACGCCCTCTGGTGCTGGGGTGGTGAGCAGTAAATGTACCGCTTTCACCGTCCCGGTTTCGATGTATGGGGTACCCGGTACAATACGCGCCGCAGGAACCACGACGGGCGAATTCTCAATTCCGCCAGCAACCTAGGCGTTAAAGTCTGCGACAGAGTTCACTGCGAAGTTCTGGTTGATCCACACGTACTCAGCCTCGGTAGGAGTGCCTGCGATACTGATGACGTAGGTCGGGTGGACAGAGCCGTCCTCAAACTCGAGGCTCGGATGGAAGGCGATGAACCACGAGTTGTCGGGTCCAGTTGTAGTTTCGTCTGGCTCGTTCTTCCATACGACCGGCCCCCATACGACTTGCCATCCAGGAACAAAACCCGGGAGGACAGAAGTCAACGCCTGTCGAAGTGCTTTCTGAAGGGACGTCTGGGTTCCCTTGAAATCATTGACGAGGTTGGAGGTGAGAGACAAAAAGAAAACTTGTTGGAAGACGTCGAACGGCATTTCAGAGGCTGGATACACGTCATGGGCAGAGCCTATCAGCACATCAGAACCCGGGGCAGGGCGTAGTGGGGTGGGCGCACCGTTGAGTTCCTCAGAGAATCTGCAGTTGGGCGACGGACATGGGATTCTTAAATACTTTGTCCATAAGTGGTTCCTGTTCGTTTTAGTCGTAGACGGACATAAAGCCGACCACTGGCAGACAAATTCGACAGAACCTGTGAAGATGAATGATAGGAGTGAAACCCTGACCAGGCACAGGACTAAAAGCTGGAAACCGAGCCAGGCACCAGTGCTTAGCCTGAGACGAGTTGAGGCAGAACGTACATTCTTCGACCGCTCGTTAGTCTTCCTAGCGCTCATGTATGAAGCGGGCCGTTACCGCAGCCTTTTGTTCACCAAGCCATCCGAGAACGTCCGAGTTTGAAGCACCAAAGTGCATCTAAGGTTGGTACAGCATACGGATCGAGAGTGTCCGTCTAGACACCATCAACCAAATCTTTCTCAAAAGGGACCCGTAATAACGTGACTAACCAATCACAAGAGTGGACGGATGTGTCAATATGTAATACGACATTCGGAGAAACAGGTACACATTCCATTATACTTTACACCGGCAGATATGTACACTGACTATCAACCCACGCTACGTATTCGCACAAACACCCAAGACAAGCAAACACAAGGAAAGACTACACTTTTTTATGCATCGTCGAGGAAAGTCTACGCTTCTTCAGCGTCTTTGGCCTTCTTGATTTCCTTCTGAGCCTCTTCCGGATGCTCACGCGCCCACTCGAACTCAGCAATGACAGGGTAATTGAACCGTATCTCATCCTTTGTTTTCGGGCGAAGCCCAGAACCGAGCGCCTGGGACGCGTTCAGCGTTGTAAAGGGAATGCCGGCCTCATCGAAGTAAGCATTCTGGTGCTGCAGGAGGCCAATCTGAAGGAACTCGTTCAAGCTCGTGGGCGGAGCGGAAGGAGGGGAACCACTGAAATACTGGCTCGGGAGGGGGAAGTACACCACGCCCGAGCTGAGCGCGTAGAGGGAAAATACGATGGTGCCGCCCAGTACAATGGGAAGTAAAGGCGTGCCGTAGACGGGAGGGATGTTGCCCAAGTTCTGCTGTGGGGAAATGTTTCTTGTGGGACACCAGGCCTGAGGTACGATATCGAGGGTATTAACCAGGTTGAGGTTCCACCCTCGGTAGCTACTCGCTTCGTCCAACTTACGAGCTGGGAATGTCCTGGTGAAGAGGTCGGTGAAGCCTCTGTTTCCAGGACTGGGCGCCGCGGAGGGATAAGTCAGAGTGCTATCAGCAGGGACGGCCCCAGCCGAAACCAGGGCAAGTGCGAGGGAGGCTGAAAGGGCGCCGCCGAGACTGTGACCGGTAACAATAAACCTGCCACCGTCTACGTTGTTGACGAAATCGACGAGCGTCGTGCCCGCGCCTGCGGCACCCTTTGGTGCTGGGGTGTTGAGCAGTAAATGTACCGCTTTCACCGTTCCTGTTGCGATGTATGGGGTACCCGGTACAATACGCGCCGCAGGAACCACGACGGGCGCATTCTCAATTCCGCCAGCAACCCAGACGTTGAAGTCTGCGACAGAGTTCACTCCAAAGTTCTGATTGATCCACACGTACTCGGCTTCGGGAGGAGTGCCGGCAACAGCGATGACGTAGGTCGGGTGGACAGAGCCGTCCTCAAACTCGAGGCTCGGATGGAAGGCGATGAACCACGAGTTGTCGGGCCCAGTGGAATCTTTGTCTGGCTCGTTCTTCCATACGACTGGCCCCCATACGACTTTCCATCCAGGAACAAAAACCGGAAGGACAGCAGTCAACTTCTGCTGCAGTTCTTCCTGAAGGGACGTCTGGGTTCCGTCGGAAAAATTGACGAGGTTGGAGGTGAGAGACAAAAAGAAAACTTGTTGGAAGACGTCGAACGGCATTTCAGAGGCTGGATACACGTCATGGGTAGAGAATCAGCAAATCAGAACCCGGGGCAGGGCGTAGTGGGGTGGGCGTACCGTTGAGTTCCACAGGGAATCTGCAGTTGAGCAACGGATATGGGATTCTTAAATACTCCGTCCGTAAGCGGTTCTTGTTCGCTTTAGTCGTGGACGGAAATAAAGCTGATCAGGCAAATTCGACAGAACCTGCAAAGATGCATAGGAGTAACACCGTAATTAGGGCAAAGCTGGAAACCATGGCTGCGCCGGGGGAAATACCGTCGAGGACTTTCATTTCCAATGACAGGGAATCTGATATCGGCAAAATACAGAGCCATGATGCGGCCCTCGTGTTCTCTGCGTTCGCTGTGCAACTTTACCGAATGGTAGTGTGAATAGGATAGATGATAATAAGTAACATGACTCGGACAGGACCTAGAACTCGTGGATCGACACTCACGTGCACAAAAATAGAATTTATTGATTAGTATGTTAGTCTCGAACTGGATGTTTGGATCACACCTTGGGAAACCTCCGGAGATCAAAGCAGCCTTCAGCGGGTGTGCCCCGAGTGTCCCCAAACATCTGGTCATGAGACGAGATACTTTATTTAACTAGATCTGGATATTCAAATTCGGGAGGTCGTGAGTTGGAGATGCTGTACGAAAAAACGACCAACAGGGAAAAGACGAGCCATACGAAATACATTGGCTCCGACGGAACTCGCTCTGGTGGGAACAGAGCGTATCTAGTATCTAGTCAAGGTCATTAATCTGTCATTCAATGTTTGGTTGGGAACGACAAGTTTAACCGATTATCATGTGAGGACCCCATTAGAAGGCTTCCCCATGCTGAGCGTGGCATCCGAATCGAGAATCCAGTGATGGTGGAAGTTGGGGAACAAGGTCGTGGGTACGCTTACCTGCCATGTAGTACCAGGGTGAGACGACGGGTATTGGAGAGACATCGTGCTTGCGGACGTGGTGCCAGTGGACGACGGGGCTTATATTTTCGGAAGTGGTGAGCTATCATGAGCTACTTTCCGCTGAGGTTGCGACATCTATTCATGCGTCACCAGCCTGATTGGCGCTCGAAATGTCGACCTGTTGGAAGGACTATTACTGCAGATGAATGAATACGAAAATGTGTGCATGTTTAACTCGGAGACACGACATCAACCAAGGGTGACAGTGAATGTCGCAAATAACCAAACCAACGCCGACACTAGTATTCTCATCCTGCCTGGTCACCTCGGACTTCGGCGTGATGAAACGAACGCGCCACACTAAGTACCACGATAACTCGTCGTGAGGAACAGGACAAATGCAATTAGTTATCCAATATCGACGCAAGTACAGTAGGGCAGTCTATAGATATGGTATAAATCTCCGTGGGATAGCACCTAGCGAGTGCGAGATGACGTTCGCCGTTCGCCAACAAACATTCATCTCCTCCTCGCAAGGACTCTCACAATGCTCGCTTTGATGATGCCCACAGCCTTCTCCACATCTTTCTTCGACAATGCCGCCGTGGCAGCAAGGCGAATCGTCGGGCGCGAGTCGATCATCTCTTGACCTCTCAAGTGCTTACCACGCGTGATGAACACCCCATTCGCAAGGGCATCGTCAACGATATCCTGCAAGACCCGTTCCTCTTCCTCGTGGTCAGGGGCGGAAGGAGCGACCGAGAGGTGCTGTGGACTGCTGCGGAGACAAAAATGGACTATAGGACTAGCCCGATGACCGAGTATTGTGATCCCCTCGGTCTTTTCCAACACAGAACGGATGGTGTCAACGTTATCGTGGAGAGTGGAGAGGACCGACGGAGTATTTTGCAAGTAACTAATCGCCTCTGATGCGGAAGTGGCGAGAAGGGCGGGCATTGATGCAGAGAAGACGAAAGAAGTACCGTTGATACGCTATCAGAAAGCTGAATTGGTGGAATGCTAAATTTATCAGTCATGTAACCCACCTGATGTTCGGTGACGATGGAAGAACCAGCGCAGAAGCCACCAGACGAGCATAAACCGTTAGCGACAGAGCCCACGAGCATGTCAATATGTGCAGCCTGTAGAGGTATCAGACTACAATGTTCAATCAGCCGGGTGCGGCACGTACCGGAACGTTGTAAAGTTCGGTCAAACCACGACCAGTTCGGCCGACTGCACCGAAAGAGATGCTCTCATCAAGGATGAGCCGATACTTGTACTTGAGCTTCAGCTCGATCTATTGAACGTTCAACACAACAAAGAAAACAGAAAAGCATCATTTGACCAACCAGCTTAGGCAAATCAGCCATTTCTCCATCACGTTCAAAAATGCCTTCGGTGATAATGAAGCGACGTGTCAACGGACCCTTACGCTTCTTTCTCTCCTTTTCCACGCTGATAAGAACGTCCTCGAGGCTCTTGAGATCATTGTGGTCATACCACCGAATGGTCGAACGAGAGATTTGGATACCCTTCTGAATGGCGAAGTTTACAGAGCGATCCGCGACAATGACATCTCCCCGCTTGCAGAAAGCAGGAATAACAGAGGAGATGGTCGAGAACCCTTGAGAGTAAAGGATAGATGCCTCCGTTCCCAAAAATTCCGCAATATTGCGTTCCAGCTCAATGTGCACGTCTACTTGGCGTGTGAGCCACGCGCTTTCGATGCAGACGACTCAAACCCACCAATCGTTCCATAGAAACCTGGGGGGCCGCAGCTTCCAAGACCGTATTTACGCAAGGTTTCAATAGCTTTTTCTTTGATTTGTTCATTGCCTGCGAGCCCGGGGAAGTTGAAACTTGCCAAGTTGATGACTGACTTGCCATTGGACAACAGCTTGGGTTTGGGACCAATGGGACCGGTAACGATGGGGACAGAGCTCAAGTCTCGTTGTTCCCACTCACTCAAGGGTTGAACGAGGCCGTCAGGTGTCCACTCATCCACGAGTTCGTCGATTTCCTGGGCGCTGGTCAACGACACGCGGCAGTTGCACCGTCGGAGAACAGACCTTTTCAGAAAATTGGATGAAATGTTTTCCCTGTTTGTCCCCTCGTGTTCGTGACTGCAGTAGTGTGCGGATGGCAAAAATGACAAGAATCAATTCTAAGATAGTTCGTCCTGGATCATTTTGGTGCGAGGACTTGACGTATCGTGCGACCACAGCAGAACCGGGAATTTGGTAGAAGGTCGACTCAAGCCTAGAGAGGGAATATGCCAAGAAGGTGAGCAGTGGCTCCAGAGTCGAGGGGGCATCTGACATCGTGGGTGGTCGTGAAGATGAAGTTCAAACTTTGGCGTAGTGTCTGGGAAATTGTAGATTACGTACTATAATAGGCTAAGCCACACCCCTATCCAGCCTCTACGGTTGGTGAATTTTATATTAACCTCAATGTGCTGAGTTGCGCTTTATCTCATCCAAGGCAAGTGGGTGACACTGTTTCCAATAGCCGCAAACTCGCACCAACCTGTCTTGTAGAAACGTTTCTCCGGTCGTCCTTTTTCGCACAGACGTCTCCCTTGCCTGATTATCGTTTCTTACCTAGGACATCATACATTCACATTCCCCAAGACATGATTAGTCGTACTGGTGAGAAATTACTCACACTGACCTTCACTTTCCCCCATGCCAACGTCCTCGGAGTTGACAGCGGTGTGTATTGCTGCTGGCCGATTGACCGCCTTCACCTGACTATATAGGCGGTCGCGTGAACTCGCCAGGCGTCCGCCCTGGTATCGGGGGGGAGTGACTGCATATCACCCAGAGTATTCAGTTGGCAGTGAGTGCGGCATACCATCCAGAAGTTAGCGAGTGAACTGGATGTGGTGTACCCGGGTGCGGACAATGATGCGATCGCAAAGTACGGCATCCCCAGACTGGTGAGTCGTTCCTATCCGACGATAACAATCAATCTGGCATTTAGTGGGCTCCCCCTTGGCCTAATTTATTTTCGAATGTTATTGACGATCCTATTGTTACGGTTTGACCCACGGCGTGAGCAAGGTGGGATCGTTGATGCGCGCCTGAATGTATACGGTGTATAGTGCCTCAACTAGAAGGTCGCAAGTTGTAACGAATTTCTCGACATTGATTGTCTATCATACACCAAGGTTTGAATCTTCGGCAATCAACGAGGACGCGTGGACGAATCAGAATGTGCCAGCGTGCAATCATTTGCGGACTGGTGTGGCTGTCACACTCAGGGGTCATGCATATGGGCAGTCAGGGACAGAGAGCAGAAGTAGTCTGGTGACCAGACCCATACGATGAGCTACCCAACCGGTACGTCAAGGGTTACTGCGAATTCAATAATGCAGGGCCCGGGGTGCTGGGGATCGCAACGGACATGCTCTCCTACATCCTGGTGATTGTCCTCTCCCGATCAGGCTTGCAGGTGCGGAGGCAGGTACGACGCCGGAGAGAGCGCCGGAAATGCAGACATGTGGTGGGTATGACGATGGAATGTTAAATAAATACGAGACAGATGTGCGATGCAATCGTGCTTTCATGACCTGGATTCCATGTTCATAACTAAGTGTGGCATCATGCTTCAAAACCCTCAGTACTCATCACGGACTCCACGATCAGACCCGGCCGGTCAGATTGCCTGGGGCCTGGTCACATACATCTTTCAGTACATTCTTTCCCCTCAGTTGATCGCGACGCTTGTATGTGCACGTCTTGATAGGGGACGGTAACCAGGTTCAGCAACTTCGATACGGTATACTTGTAGGGGTCCGACAAAAATTAAATAAATAAACTTGCGCGATAAAAAAATGCTCACAGATCACAAGATGGAGAAATGGTAGGAGATTTGGGTGTTGAGATCAAGACACATACAGTTGATTGTTGATGAACATTGGGAATTGCGCGCGTCTGTTGGAATATTTACTCTGTTTCTAGCCGAGGGTCTTGCGGGAATCTTATACTGATAGGTTGGGAGAATCGCCATCGTCGGTCCTCGCGCGGGAGTTCAAGATACAAGGTCGGATATATAATTCACGAAGCAAAGCTAGATGATACAGCCATCGTTATCGCATAGAACTTCCTCTGGAGGTGCAACGATGAACGTGGTCGTGTCACGTCCTCAGCCACGCAGTCTTGGCGATTTTTTTCTGTTTCTTTTGCTCTTTGAATCGTTCCTGGATAGAGCCGGAAGCATCAGTACGTCCGTCCGTCGATTTGTATTTAGTCTTGGATTCGTCGTCTCTCGCGATGCACGCAAAAAGAGATGATGATGAAAAGGAGGAACTGAACACCTGAACACTCACCAAGTCCTTCTTCGTCGGCCTCTTCCTCTTCTTCCCCCCCGCATCTTTCTCCTCTGCATCCCGTTGTTCCACGTCTTTTTCCCACGCTCCCATGTCGAAGTAGAACTCGTTCATGCGCTTCATGCGTTCATATTCCGACAGGTGGGAAGGCGCCCGTGCGTCAGCCGCTGAGAATGCGCCGGTGCGCGCGTTGAACTTTGCGGTGAAGCTTCCTGAGTGTGCGAGAGAGGACGGGCCAGCGAGGGACGGGTCGAGGTGGGCAAGGGAGGGATCTATGCCCGCTGCGATGGCGCGCGCCTCGAGGGAATTGGGGTCGTAGGGATTTGGGTTGGCGTTTCCGTCTGGCTCGTTCGCCTGCGCGTCTGCTGCTGTGTCTTGGGCGCCAGAGGAATCAGAAGGAGACGGCTGGAGCGGGTTCACCCAGGTTGTTTCGGCGGTGGATGCGTTGTAAAAGTAGTAGGCGTTGTGCTGGGGCGAAAAGATGGCTTGCCATGCACCAGCTGAGAGGCTGGCGGGGTTGGCGGGTTCTGGAGGGTTCTGGGACTGTTCGGGATCGCTGGACGGTGCGGGGGAAGGACTGGCGGACATGAGGAGAACTTTTCAACCAGTTAACTTATTAATTATGGGAGAGCGAAAATAAACATTTTCGTTATTCTCTCATGCAACACACGCACATCCCAGTGACGATGCTCCGCTCGGCGCTCAAGCAGCCGTCCCGCCCCTCGTCGCCCGCGCTTGGAACGCCCTCCTCGCCACCCGCCCATCCTGGCGCACCACCGAGGAAGACGTCGTCGTCGTCGTTGGTAACACCGACATTCTTGTCTCCCAACCCCCAATCTATCGCCTCCGCACCCGTCGTCTCCCAGGGGTACACCCCCAAAGTGTCCTTTGACACCTTTGAAAACTCCGCCGCATCCATGTTCTCCTATACCCTTCATGTCCACTCGGATGGCTACGCACGGAATCGCTCCACCCGTGTCTTTCTATGCGCCTCAAGTCCCGACGAAAGCGGCAGCGAAGCCCTCGAATGGGCCCTGGAGTGTCTTGTTCAAGATGGCGACGAACTCGTTGTATTCAGGGGTATTCATCAAGAAGAGCTAGGTGCGCGTGTATCTCCGCTGCCGGCCCACGTGTCTCTCATTCGGCGTAGAAAAGGACCACGAACTCGTACGGGAAGAAGCGAGAGATCTATTGAGGCATATTCAGGACAAGTGTGTCGAGTATGATCCCGACCGCAAGGTATTTCATTGCCCCTCTCATCTTAGTGGCCTCCCTTTTAATCATCGTCCCAAGATTTCGATCATTCTTGAATTTATCGCAGGTCGTGTGACCACAACGCTCGATAGGCTCATTGCGCTTTATCGTCCCGATTCGGTCGTCGTCGGCATGCGCGGTCAGAGGCGTGTCCTTGGTTTTGGTGGGGGGCGACCCGGTGGCATGTTCAGTGGCAAGTCCCACTTGCTTCCCTTGGTGCTTGCATTCACGACCATCTTTTCCGCAGGGGTGGGCTCTGTATCAAAGTATGCTCTCTCACACAGTCCAGTCCCAATCATCGTCGTCAGGCCAGAGAGCAAAGTGAGAAAGGTTCGAGAAAAAAGGCTAAAGGACCCAAAGAGAGGGACTCATTTCGAAGAGTAGGACCTTTCCTTTTTCACTCTCCCTTGACTCTAGGTCACTCCTTCCGTCAAGCGTGTGGTCTACAGGTCCATATATGCGTCTGCGTTGGGAGGATGGCGCCCAAGTCATGTGATCGTGCATTTTTCAGTATAACACTAACCAACCCCCGCAGATTACCTGTTGTAAAGACGGAGAACAATGGTGCATTGCCTGTCATGCTATCCATCTCACCGTCGACTACAAGGTCATGAGCTCGAGTGGTTAGTGGAGTTACCTAAATCGCGTTCGCACAAGCTTTCTGACCATCATCCCCAGTTTCGCCCTTCAGCCTCACTCACCATGAACAACTTCGTAAAATACCCGCATGAACACCTCAACCCTCAGCATCGCCTGTCATTTGCATTGAAGCGCCATCTCTGTCATTTATTCTCTCCACGGTCGCAATACCTACTCCGAGGGATTCATGCGAAAAACCCAAGGGAGCATCTCTCCGTGTACCTTTTACCTTTAATTTTGTTATCTTGCGCAACGAAGCCATCCATATCTTTCTTCCTTCACGCAGTCCACCTGTTCGCCATGGACGCATCGCTAATGGACCTAAAACTCAGCTATAACTTGATTCCAGTCTCGCGCATTCCCATTCCACGTCTGGAGAATACCCACTCCATTCTTCTTTATGCGTGTTTCTCTGGTACGCTCCGTTCTTGTCCGGTTTGTGTGTATCCACGCCGCGGAAATCCGAATGACAATCTCGTTTTTTGTACATTGTTCTGTATTTTTACATTCGCTCTGCATCTCGGGTTAATTATAATTATACCTTGCTATTCGGCTAGGGCCTTCGATCCGTATCGTTCTGTCATCGCGAGCACGCTAGTCTGCGTATGTTCCGTTCGATGTCCCGTCTGCGGTCAGGCGGCGGCAGGTCGAGGTGACTTTCAGATTGTTTGACATCCTGCGGTGTCGCCAGAAAGTCATCTGGGCCAGAGCTCACCAGCAAAAGTGGTGTACAAACGAAAATGTCACCAGGTGACCGTTGAGCGGACTCGACGAGATTCGAAGCGGTGATACATTCCGTCGTCCCAACGTCGTCACCACCTACAAATCTCTCCCTCGTCCGTTTTGACATCCATGATAGGCGAGTCGGCATTTCCCTGAAGAACCGCCAGAAAGTCATCTGGACCACAGCTCACTAACAAAGTGCACAAACGACAACGTCACCAGGTGAGGCTCTTTTCGATTTCCCTGAAGATCTGGAAACCCCGGAAATGCCCGGGCAATCGGGCGACCTCGAGATACATGTCGGAGGTACAATAATCAATTCGGTCACTAGGATTTCGACTCGACAAGAATTGCGGAGCACGACGTGTCTCGTGCTCGTTTGACGACTTGAAGTGGCCGCGGTATTCGTTCCATCTTCGTCGATTATCACGGTACATCCTATCCGTTCATTTAGCCACATGGGGAGATTCCGCGCAATTCGCATCCTCGACGCTAATGGTCCTTCCCTAATAGCAGAGGTCCCAAGTCCGGTAGCTCACGCTGACACAAGGGGCCCGGGAATCTTACCGGCGATCATATACGTGTGAGCGACGCAGATACTGGGTAGGGTCAGGGGACAACGCATCATCGACAACGAAGATAGACATGGTATAGTACCGAAAAACAATGCACTGTACGAAGATAATTGCACCTGAAACAAAGAATCTGTCACAGGGTGAGTGCCCGAATACATTTTATTTGCGAAAACGTACTCGATCATGCCTCATTCGAGTCAACATGCTTCTTCTTTCCGAGCTTCCTCATAGATACTTCTTCAGCTCCAATTGTGGTCTCCCCTAGCCCTGCATCTGCAAAGTGGAGGCCAGTTCCAATTTGTGTGAATGTGCCTGATTTCATGCCAAACCCAGTGTCAATACACTGGCCATGGAGAGCCTGAGCATACAGTTCCCGAATGCTCAATATAAACCGGGGGTTCAGTGCAAAGATAAGAATCTCTGTGGAAGAAGTCAATACCAGCCCAGCTGTCTGTGATACATTTAGGCTGAAGAGACCCTGGGTGATTATTGCATGCAAAAAATTCCTATCAATTTAAATATCCATGAGTTTCACATATATTGATCAAGGTAGTGATAAAAAGGGTGAAGACCCACATGGAGAAGTACAGGATACCTTGATTGGCCAGGAGTTGAAAGTACTGATTAAGCTGCCACCTTTTTGTTGCCTTGTACAGTTGAAGTGATTGTCTAATAGCTTGATAGATGGCCAGTAGGCACATCACACCCTGTAGAACAACCAGAGGGATGGCAGAATATCTGGCCCAGTTCCAATTAGGATATTGGATTATGCAGGCTATTGGATCAGGTGCTGCAGAAACAAATACTATGGAATAAGCACCACAACAGGAATTATTCAGATCAGACTCTGACACATGTATCAAACAAAATTGTTGGACACACCTACCACAGCTCCAGGCCTAGAGTATATGATACCAGCAACAATGGTGGTAACAACCTCTCCAGAATAAATGAACAGAAGAAGACCAAGAATTGTCCTTGATTGGCCATACAATGCATAGAGTCGAAAGACCATCACCACTGGAATGAATTGTCATGAATTGTCATACAAACAAGTGCAGTTGTGGCTTACAGTCAGCAGCACTTGTGAAAAGGATGAAAGTCCAACTTGGCAGATAAATCAACATTCTACCTTGCCATGGGAACATAGTCTAAGCATCATGGTCACGGCAACAAAGTTCTAAAAGACTTACAGCTATCCAATTGATATCAGTCATTCTTCATGATCCAAGGAAGAAAATGAAATACATACATCTAAGATTGTGCATATGGCATCCAAATTGGAAAGATATAATATAGAAAAAAACTCACCCACAAAGGACCAGGTACAAAGGTGGTCCCCTCTTGTTGTTCAGTATGGTCAGTCCTGACAGCTACAATATAGTAAACTGAACATACCTAGTGCAATAGTACTTGATAACAGATTAAAGTCAATGCAAGATAATCACCAATGGAATAGTAGTCATACATCAGTGAAAGCAAGCCCCCGTAACGGACCTAGATTAGCACATAAATTACAAGCATGGCCACGGAGGATCCGGTACGTACAAGAAGGAATGCATAAGAAACCCATGTCCATGGTCTCTTCTGTAGTGCTGTCAATATTGTGTCATTTAGCTTCGAGATGCTCACTTACCCAGATGTGTTCCACCTAATATGATCAAGTAACCAGCCGAGCGGTGTTTGCATAGAACACGACGAAAAATACGACATAAGTACCTCAGTGGAAAAGGTGAGCGCTGATCGTGGAGACGTCAGGACGGTGTTAACGGACATGAATTCACGACGTACTGTAGTCATATACGACCGCGGTGACCATCGCAACTGGCAGCGCTCGTGAGA